>JAHWFP010077203.1:0-19473 GCA_023313725.1 Lithobius niger
TACACCCCTTCCCCCAACCCACCCAAACGCTCTCGAAGACATCCGGCGGCACACACACAGTCAGCGAATTTTATCCTTTCATTACTGAAATGGACGATTCGACGCTGTGGCGACCAACATACTGTTGGCGATTTGAGTCATCTCAAAGCGAACCAAAAGGTGGGGTTTCCCGTGGGGGCACCGGGGAATTGCGACACAAAGCGGACGTGCGCCACCTCGTAAACCGAGATTTTTTTTTCCTTGACGGCTGGGCAGGAGGTAACCGAAGGATTGGAGGCTTTTTTACTGGGCAATATCACTAATACTTTCGTTGGTTACAGTTTTATTACTGGCGGCCGCAACTTCTTACGAGGCCTTGGATGCAATGTTCCCACGTAGATAGGTGGCGTGAACTGGAGGAATACGACAAAAGTGTCCGAGAAAATTGGGCATCACGTCGATGCCGAAAAAAAAAATTGTACGATGTGCAATTATGCGTATAAATGACTGCTCAAAATGAAAACTTGGTGCCAAGGAACAGAAAGGGCACGTTTACGCAACCACTCGCTTTTGCATTCTCGCAGCTAGAAGCTAGAAATCACCTCAAATTCCAACATGGCGGCGGTTTTATGTCTGCCGCCTTGCAACGAAAACAGCAAATAACGTGAGTTCAGAAGCGTTTGGGAAAATTGTTTCGTCATGAGGAATTCTTTATATTATTGGCACGGATTATAAAACTGCAAGTATTTACTCAAACGATGTCGGATTAAGCTAATCCATTTAGCGTTGTTACCATGGCAATGTCACCTTTGCCATGGCCATTGAGTTCTAGCTGCGATAATGGAAAGGCGTAAACCCGCCCTAACAGTTTCTGTGGCAGTTAGACCTAGTTACTTTCTAGGGAAGCTGACGAAGGCTTCAGGAAATGCAAATCTTCCTCTTATCCACCCAAATGCTATTGCAAATGAGGGTGGGGTCGGTGACAAGTGGGTACTAAAAATATAACGTTTCTTGATGGATACAGAGTTTTGATAGACATTATTTTAACACTTGGTTAAACACTCGGTCGAAGACTTGACAATATAAATTTTAAGTAGCGTGCCAAGCGATCAGTGGTGAGTTGTGGTTAAGTGATACTAACAAAAGGAATGCACTCGGGATTCGTACGATCTAGATTTAATGGAAACCAATGTTGAGGTAGTGTTCGCCAACCATTTGGTAACGGCAATAGAAGATTGTTTGAGTCGCCATGCCTCAGTCCCTAAAAAAGTAACCAGTGCTGGTGGTTTTATCCGGGAGCCTCCATCTGTTGGTTCCATCCTTCTGGCATCTAAGTTGGGCAAGGCTTAAATGGTTTGGAATTAAAGTTGGTTCTAATTATTGGACCAAAATCACTACCAACTTCTAGGGTTGAAATCAAGGGAGGCAATGGGTTTTCCGTTTGGATTTCTCCAGCTAAATTATCCCTCTCATCGTCGTGGGGCAGATAACCCAGTTTTGGTTCGTGCTCCCTAAAAACAAACAACAACAACGTAATGGAGGATAGCTTGGTCTTGGCGACCGGTCTTAATCTGATTGTCAAGGGCGTGTTAACAATAGGCTAACCATCATGGTACAGTAAGTGTGTGTATTGTTACAACAATTAAAGGGACACCCGGCCTGCCTTATAACATTCCGCTTGCCAAATTACAGCTACGCGCAGATCATCATCCGAGCAATTACAGTGCCAAGGTCGGCTGGGGTGGTAGCTGCGTTCCTCGCATAGCTGCTGTCTCGGTTGGCTTTGTGAATAGTACACGAGACAGAATCAAGTCACCGATTGTGTCGACAAACCGGAATGGTTCTCGTATTTTAAAACCACAATTTATAATTTTCTAGGCTAGTGTCTTATAATTTTGCTTCGACGATCTATTGGAATAATTAATTTTAATTTTTACCGTATTAGTCTATTAGATTTTAGATCTCATGGTAATTATTAGAAAATTAGTAGATGTACACACATAGATGAAACGTCATGATTATTGTGCGCGCGCAAGGCATCATTTAGTGACGGTTCGTTAGTAAATAAAGTTCCATTATATTCAACAGAAAATCTCCTAGACGCCACATTCTAAAAAGGATTTTTAGCAAGGGAAAGACTAACGGTAAGGAAATAGACCTTTGGTGCCGTACTTGATGTGGAGGATCGAGAAAAATGGCGCTGGGAGTTATATCCCTTTAACAATGGTGAATTGAAGAAAGGACTTTACATGGAGTCATTGTCTAGGTTGGCTACAGCAGCCAACGTGTACATGTGGCATTGATGGCTCAGTGCATCATTTCCTTCTCGAGTGTACATTTTGCACTGTGAGGCTCGTAGGGTATTGCAAAGCAAAGTCAATGTTGCCATTGTCCATGCAGACCCTGCTTCGATCCGTTGAAAAGAGACAGTGCAAAAAAAAATATGGCGTGCTGTCGCGGAGTATGTGCGTGCGAATGTTGTGCGACTGTGAGCACTCTTGTTCTGTGTAGATCCTCTTGCGCTGGTTGGATGTGTATTTTGAGACATTGTTAGACCTGTATGACCCGTCTTATGCCGCTTGTGCCCGTTATGTCACTCAGGTCGCTTGAATTCCTGAGTATGTTTTGTATGGAGTGATTGGTGATTAGGGTTTTGTATTTTAGCTATAGGGTGGGCGCATCAAAGTTTAATTGAATTGAACTGAATCAAGGCCAAGCTTAGTAGCTTGGTCGGAATACTTTTCTGTTTCCGTTTCGTTGCCGTCATCATTACTTCGTTACGCCATTGTGCTTACAGTAGTTATATTTGCCACAAGGTGGTGAAACTGTCAAAATTAACGTTTTACGGAGGTTAGCAAAAATATTATTTTTGCTTTAAAAAATGATGAATTATAATTTATCTTTTTTGGTTTAATATTAGGACTTTGTAAAGTTCAACCAATCCCTATCAGCCTACCAAAGTAGTTTGGCTCCTATGTACTTACGTTTGTATGAGGTGGGCTTGTTCCTAGATGTTGACACTGCCACAGCCGACTAGATACTTCTGTGTTGAAAGCCAGACCATCAGAAGGCTGCTCAAGCCTAATAGCCGCGGCACTTTAGTTCGCTGCCGCGTCGTATGATGGCGATTGTAAGGCGATAATGGATTAGTGCACAACTTGCTGGAGGGAAAGACCGCTGAAGGACGTCAATGCTATCAGTACGCCACTGAGTCATATTTCCACGTTTTCACGGTAGATAGCGGTGGCTAAGTAGACAACGGAGACAGTGTTAGCGGCCAACGTTCGTTATATTCCGTGGTAAGGCCTTATGAAATTTAGTTGGATTTGAAGCTGGATAGTGACGCTGCCAACTTTCGGTTCGGAATCAGGGGCGTACTAACCGAAGGGTGTATGTTAGTTCGCCCCCCCCCCCCCCCCCGCACAAGGCTGTCGGCAAATTGAGTGGATCGTAGATATAAAAAGCTAAATTATGTATTGCAAAATGTTATCATTTAATATGCCTACACTGTCTTTCACATTCGCAAATGGCTGAACAAATTTTTCCGTTTGACTACCGCTAATGTAAGATGCCGTCATGCACAGCACTTATTGCTTTTTTTTTTGCTGCAGGTTGCGCGAGACTTTGTTCTTATGCCTTGACCTTGTGGACAGGGTTAGGTGCCTGCAAGATCAAAATTGCTGCATTCGATTGGTAGTCGGTGTTGTTGTTACGTTCAATGACAGATTTTGACGCTGTTCGTACACCATCCTTCAGCCACGAGCAGCCAGTCTAGTTAGGCCTTTAGTTTCGATTAGCTGTTCCCGCAGCCACTATTCCAAAAAAAAGGCATTGGCTACCTCGTAATAGAGGTAGGGTTGCTGCTGGGGCTTTGTATTCTTTTTCTTCTTTATTTACGACAAAAACGCTTTTTTAGAGCTTTTTTAAAGCATTTTGGCTGTATTAGTTTTTTGTTTTTTTTTCGGTTTTTCAAATTGTTCCAATGGAATCAGGCTGTGGCGCATCCTGGAGGTTTCCGAGTTGCACAGAAAACCCCGTTCGGATTTTTGAGGAGGCTCATTCTTTTTTATATATATTTCTTTGTTTGAATTGTCAAGTGCAAGAAGCCAGAAAGTCACCCAGGCCTGACTAGCTCTCACCCAACACGATGGAGGTCATCTCCGATAACGGTCATTCACGAAACTTGTTCCCCAAATTTAAATTACCAGGGAAGGCTAATGCTGACACGACCGTCAACCACATTTTCATTCTTTTTAACTTGTTGGTTAAATGTGAAGCTTTTCAATTTGAAGTCAACCGGAACCCAAATAATAGCACATTGTATACGGGTTTATTTATCACTAATCGAACACATTAATTTGGCTCTACGTCTTGTAATTACGCGTTGCTTATCGTACAGCATCACTGTTCAACATTTCGAAGGCATTCCTCATCACGTAAGCAATAGGCTACTCAACGACGAATAACACAGCCAGCATGGGTTCTCTGCTCGTGTTTATGGTTGTTACGTAATTCCAAAGTGCTCTGTTACCGTTCAAGCAACGAAATTCAACAACGGATAGCCCCTTCTTCACACAACAACCATTAAACATTTTTCGTGTCCGGAACATTGTTATTTGGTTCCGAAGAGCCCCACCACCGTTCAAGTAACGAACATTCAACGTCGAATACCCCTACGCCAAACAAGGTGCAACACGTATTTAGAGACAATGCAAGGTTTCTGAGTTATTACGCAAATTCTACATTTGTCCCTACCACAAAGCCAGGGAACTTCACGGTAAGTTTTGCAGTTGGACACTGGTCTTCTACTGTTGTGGATAACTGGCCCCTTGGGCCATACTAAACAGAATGAGGTGAAGGCCACGCCGGCTAACACTAACCAAACGTTCAGTATACGGTCCCCAAACACCAACTAACTTCACCACACTAAGGCTGGTGGTATTTATACCTGCCAGAAGCACTCGAAAACCGGATGGATCTGATTCGTCCTGTTCGGGGAATTACGTGACCTTCCCGCCCTTGCCAACAGTTTTAGCCCACCAGCCGGATGTACTGACTCAGTGTGTTGGTACGAGTCCATACTTCCACAATTAAAGTGCCTATCATCCAAGGATAAGGTTATTTCCTATCCCAGTCCAATATCTACATCAATTTACGCAATAATGAGGGGGAGTAAGGAAGTGTGTGCTTCCCCATTCCACCGACTGCCACTGTTTCTAGCCTGTTACAGCACCCCTCCCCTAAGTTTTTTTTGCTTAAGAGACAGAGAGAGCTCGACCCCTTGCAATACGTACAGTATTGGACAATGAAATTTAGACAGAAAAATGTTGGCTTCTCTGCTACGCTCCTTTATGGATTACTTTCTCCAGGGCGTGAATGACTGCGGAAGTTCTATTGTTTTAAGGTATTGGGCTTCAGAAATGACGAATATGCGTATTTCGTGTTGCAGGTTGGATAATGATAAACTGTTACGACGAATAATTGCGACATTAAGTGCGTTTTAGCTGTTAGACACTAGGACGAAGAGCCCACTTCTCGCACAAGGGTAGAGACGTTCGAAGTGGACACTGGCTTGCAGACTAAGTTAGTCTGGATAGGACAAGGCTTGGCACAGTTTAACCATTGGCGTAATGCAATTTTGGCCTTCGTGGGTGTAAGAAAATAGTGTTAATGACTTTACTTTGGAAACTATTATTCATCGACAAAATGCAAGCTACCAATGAATATTCTGGAAACATTGGGCTTAGTTTTCCTTTTCCCTTTGATTATGGACTGAACCAGCGGCGAAATCACTAAAGGGGGGGGGGGGGGAGAAGGGAGGCTGGGACAATCCCCTCCCCAACCCCCCCCCCCCCCCCCAAAAAAAAAGGGGGTTGGGGCTCGCATTCGTTGAAGTCAAACTCGCCACACGCAAGTTAATATTGGAAACTTTTTCCGCGAGGTTAAATTGTCCCATGTTTTGTGACCCGATTGTCGTGAAACGTGCAGTTCCTAGCTTTAACTTTCCCTAAGACGACTGGGGCAACCTCTTAATGGAGAGGGGAAACGGAATACAACAACATCAATGTGGTCGGTATTCGTTCAACCAGATCAGCTTATAGTTACTTAATAATATAATTCTTCAATTCAACTTCATTCAACTTAGAACTAGTGCGGTATCTGATCGCTTCGAACCTGTAACTTTCCTTTTTGATTGATGAAAGTATTCAACTCAGGAGCTTTTTTTCTCGGCCTGGTCCCTCGGACACTACTCAATCATACCGCGCTTCGCTTTAGGAAGGGGGGTTTCGCGCGGGAAGAGTAAATATTGTAAAACCTCTGCTAATCACAACTGCCGGCAACTGCCGGAAAATGAAACTCCGAATGTGGATTAGACTAAAGTAAAGACTGAAAAAAAGTCAAAGGAAAAAAGAAGCCGCGAAAAAAAAACACGGCCAGGGTAATGACCGAAGGAAACTGTTTACTATTTTCTTTAGTATTTTGTTTTTGTTTATTATAAGTTGGGTTGGGGGGGGGGGGGGAGTGGGGGTTGGGCTTAATGGCGCGTTACAACTAGGTCATTAGTGCCAGCCTCAGTCACAGTGCAGTAGTTCGGGTTGTCACTGCAACACGCAATAATGATATTAAAAGATATTAAAAGATAGGTTAGGTAAGAAATTTCACTAGGAAACGGATTTTTCCTTCTGCTTTTTTTTTCCTCGGATTGTTTTCCTTCGGCTATTTTCCTACGGTTATCTCCGACGTTTTTTATTTTTTTTTTATTTTCACGGCATATTTTCTCCATTTGAAGTTTACTGGCCATTCCTTTTTTCCTGTGCTTTCGTTCTGCGGAAATCTTTGTCTTTGTTTTTTTTTTCCATTGGCTGTTTTTTCTAGTTTTTTAGGCTTGTCTTTCCACGGCTTTTTTTTTTTCCTAAATTCAACGTTTCTTGAATTCATTTCTTTAATACAAAACCGCAAAACTGACTTTCAAATCGACTTTAAAACAAAATCAATTTTAAAACTGTTGCTCTATTTATATTTATAACTAAATGAAGTAATAGTTTTAAAGTCAAGTGAATACTTTACAGATAAGTTTTGTCACGCATAATGATACTTTTTTCCTTGGACTGAACAAGCCATCACATTTTCTTGGCCTATGCAGATTCCATAAATAGAGATTTGGAGTTTACGTGATTGACTGACTTCATTCTCTGTTCAACAAATTTTATTTTTTCAGTTGCAATAGCAGACACAGTATGGTAAATATTTTGCGGTTATTATTATTCGTTTATTGAATTTAACAACTTCGTAATATTTAAGGATTTCCCATAACCAGGCAAGATTAATAGATGTAGACTTGTAGTTGCCCCTTCCAAACTGTCTAAATTTCATTGTCCAATACTGTACTACCCCAAATATTACGGCAGGAATTGAATCACAAGAAATTACCATTTACTGGCAACCAGAAACACTAACCCAAACCCAGTTCAGTTTCACAAATGTAACATTCTGCGTCAGTAACCCTTACTTCTGGGCCAGGTAAGCATGAAATATCATATTTCTGTTTTAAAAGCATCAGTAATAAGAATTCTTAAAATCGAATTCGAGTGGTTATTTCTCACTTTGTACATTCAGCTGCAGCGTGCAGCGCACAGAAAATGGTCCACAAAAAAACCGACAAACTTCTTTTTTTCCCCGTAGCACTGCACCATTTTTCAGTGACCTTTGTAGAAAGGTCAGTTACTTTTGACTACAGTTTTGTGAGAATACACAAAACAACTTCCATTTCTTCATCCTCCTTTTTCCATCAACAGCCAGTCCTAAAAGGTTGCACGGTCAACTTGCACTGCTTGGTCGGACAGTTTCTTACGATGGCGTAGAGCCTACACTTCAAACACTTTTCCAGCCGCTGAACGCAAACGGCGTTGTAAAATTCGCAGATGGCGTATAGTGTAGCAGCAGCAGCAGCCCACAATTCCACACTGACTCAACACGACCTCCTCCCTGGATTAGACTATGGCGCCAACTCGCCAAGGTTGAATTTCTGATCCATGTGTGGGTTGGGGACACGGGTGACGTTGGTGGTGACGGCGACCTTGGCGTCGATGCAAATGGTCACGAAAGAACTCTCTTCCTTGCCTTTCCTTCCCCAGCCGAAGAGAGGTTTATCTTCCACGGCTGTAGTGATGGTTGAGTAAAAGTATTACAACAGGGATCGCAGCCATCCTATAAAAACCTATAAAACCTGTAAAAGCCTATATTTTAATTTTGACTTTCCCAAAATAACCTATATAACCTATAATTGCCTATGTTATTAAAAGCTGGTTCCAGAGCAATGTGTTTTAAATTGCAATATCCTTTACCTTTTAGTTATTCAACGAAATAGATGCATTTTCGTGGAGTCCGAGCGAGTCAAGTTCGACCAGGTAAACACATCAGAAGAAATCAACTAAATATATATGAAGCATGGACCAACGCCAAAAGAGTGAGCGAAGCTAATTGTTGTTGTAATAAACAAGAGTAAATCACCGTTTCTGCCGTTCAAGTATGCTGAATAAAATAAACAGGCCAAAAAACCCTATAAAAGCCTATATATTTGCTGAAAAATAACCTATAAAAACCTATATTTTTTAATTTAAAACCTATTTTTAGCCTATATTTTTAAATTGGAGGTCTGCGAGGCCTGCCACAAGCCAAACAAGTATTGGAAGAAGTTTTCGATACAAATAGTTTAGTAGTGCGCAACTACTTACACACAAAAACACGATGTTTCGAGAATATACTCCGTCATCTGCACTCCGTTATCTGTTAAATGTACTCCGTTAAATGTGTTCCGTATATATAAGCGTACTCCGTTAATACTAACAGAAGTTTTTCTGAGGCTAAGAAGTCTTTGAAAAATTGGTTTTTCCTCAAATAAGATTTTAACTGCGTTAGTTAATTCTTATATCTTATACACTTACATTGTTGATTATTGTCGAATTACATTTTTTATTGCAAATAACTTTTTAAGTTTAATTTTTGGAAACTAGTTTTATTTTAAAATAACTTTTTAAAGCCATTTTAATGTATACTGATTTTAAGTTGTAAATAGCTTTTATTATTATGCAATATTATTATCCTGTAATAAATTAATTATTATTATTATTATTATTATTTATAATAACACGCTTTGTATGTAATGAATGAAAATTTTAAATAATGTATATAAGACCTTATAGTATAGGCCTATACATATAATATACATAACGCTCAATGTATAAAAAGTTTGATTGCTCAGTGCACATACAAGCCTTAAGCGCTCCACGCATGCACGTAATGTATATAATACTGAATAAACTATTATTATTTTAAATAAATTTCTTGGAGCCTTGAGTCACATAAACCGTTTGCTCATACAAATGAACCGACTCAGTTTGACCCTTACTAGACATTTCGAAATAGAAAAAAAGTGGAGTAAAGAAAAAGTCCAAACCGGGGATCCAAACCAGAAACCTCTGATCATCGCAAGTGACTGACATGATACCCAGAACAGGGCGGATTAGATCCTACAGCCGTTGAAGAACCTTGGTAGTCTGTCACAATACCCTGGCCACACAGACTGGTAGGGACTTTGCTTAGGGTCCCCTATCCAGTCATCGACCAAAATCAACTCCTTTAGGCGACTAGGATGAGCCCCGCCACCCCTCAGCCCCAGTGACCACTATTCGGAATTACAAACAATGCCGTGAAAAGGGTTAGATGACTGAAGTCTCACATTACTTGTTAAAAATACATTCCGTCTGTCTTATAGCAGCCACGCGCAGCTCGTCGTTCGCGCATGTTAGCATCGCACCGTTTCGGAAGACTCGGCGTAATAATACAAGGCCAACTAAGATAGAAGTGAGGAACGCATCTACTATCTCAAGTGGCCTTGGTCGTAGTAGATAAAACAGCATGAACGCAACAATTGTGTCGTCGCAAACCGGAAAGATTTTCGTATTTTAACATCACACTTTATAATTTTTTAGGCCAGTAACTCATAATTTTTCTTCGGCGATCTATTGGCATAAATAGTTTTAATTTTTACCGCATTAGTCATTTAGATTTTTGATCTCATGGTAATTATTAGCAAACGATTAAAAATTGGTACATGGACACACACAGATAAAACGTCATGGTTCTTTTAAGCGTGCAAAGGATCGTATAATCGCATGATGCTAATAAATTGATTCCCAACATTCAACGGAAAATCTCCTAGACGTCACATTTTCAAATGGTATTTTAGCAAGGGATCGACTAACGGTAAGTAAATAGAACTTTGGGGCCGTACTTGGTGTGGAGGATCGAGAAAACTGGTGTTGGGAGGAATGTACCTTTAAAATGTACACGAATAAAAATTGATGATCTTTAATTAAAATAAGCAAATGTACAATTGAGAAAATTGTATCTGTTTAAGTGCTGTTGTGCTTTAGAATAATTTAATTCGTAGCCAAAAACGAATTGCGAATTAAATAATTCTTAATGCACAATGCAATTTTCTCAATTGTACATTTGATTATTTGAATTAAAAAATCATCATTTTTATCCGTGTACATTTCAGGGTTGTTACGATTATAATCGTGATGATTAAATCACTTGATTAAAATTTAAATTCACCCGATTATAATCAGGGACCAAGTTTGACACAAAACTGTTGATATACAAGTACAAAAGAACTTAAAACAACCAATATAAAATACACTGCTGTTGAATCTTATGCAGTCCGGTACATATGTCTTCTACTTTTTTGGCGTGATCCATAGAAAAAAAATGCAGCCGACTAGGAACAACCAAAGTAGGAAAATTATTGGCAGTATTCAAACCGTTAAATCCAGGAAAAAAACTGGGACTTTGCAATTTATGTACTTGTAGGAGGCAACTAGCAACTGTAGCTGACGTGACTGTGTTCATTTAATCGGCACATTTGTGAGGAGTGTGCCAGTGTGCCACAACATTTACACCATCTTTACTAAGTAATATTACTGTAATACCAATAGCGGCGTGCATGTTAATACTGAAGTTTACACGTGGTAACCACGTTTTAAACTTTTAATACTTAAGAGCTCTATAGGTATTAGCATTTTGATAGTAGCAACCGCCAGGCAAGAAATAGAGCAAACTCTACCAACTTTAACTATGTCATATAGTTATTGTTGTAATCTGATTATAATCAAAATAATCTGATTAATTCGATCATATTATTTCCAACACTGGTACATTTTAACAAGTAAAGTAAGACTTCAATTATATATATCAACCCTTTTTTTTAGACACACTTGACATTTTCGTTTGTAATCCGTGTACCTTTTCTTACGGCATTCAGGAATGTCGACTATAAGATGAAAAAACTGGAATTAATGTTTCTTTAAATTTACACCAAACGCCGAGTATTAATAAACTATTTCGTAATAAGGTTAATGCTGGTGAATAATTGTTGGGTCACCAGCATTGTTTACTTTTCTTTATTGCTCAGTATATGCCTTGCGGCTGGCGCTTGCTGAATGGCGTTGTTCCCTGATTACAATGTTTAAAACAATGTAAAACAATAAAACTGATCGTTCAGGGTTCCGTACCTGCGCGCATCGAACCCCTTGCAAACCAGTGGAATTTGCAGCACACAATAGGGTTTTGGAAGAACATCTTGAAAGATTTGAGTGTTTCACATTTGCTCTCCTTACTGTCCCAATGCGAGCTAGTGAGTGTATTATTGTATTATAGGGTGTCCAGGGTGTATTACAGTAGTATGCGATTGCGTTAAGATTGTATAGTCTTGTTAGGGCGGCCGCGTGGCTGCGGGCCAGGACCCCAAATAAAGTAACATTCACTCCCGTAACGCCGGAATGGATCAACCAATTGGAAAAGTGGTCTCTTTGAGGGTGAAGGACAACGAAATTTCTGGCTTAGATTATGTTTCAGATTTTAGTTAGGTGCAATACTTTTTTTCTAAAACGGTGGCACCCCAAGAAGTAGAACAACAAGTGACCAGTTTTTTTAATTTACAACTGGCTCCCTACCTTTGCGCTTGCACAGAATTGTATAATTTTTTGTGTAACTACGCCTTCCATACTTATCTACTGTCTGGCCAAGCGAAAAAATATTGAATAGGAACGGAGATATTAATTGTTTAATTTTGCTGGAGGGAGGACTTCAATCATATATCCAATATTAGTAACAATATTACTTAGTGAAAATTTCTAGTGAGCCACGACGACAACAAGTGAAAAGTGATCATCTTGAACGAACACATGAAGGTCAATCGACCCTCCTGTTCAAGCGGGGTCCTGATAAGTCTGCATGTACGTCAAGGTTTCAGTTCAATCGAGGAAAGTGTTGGACTGTGGTCCATTAGTTCTGGAATATCCACCTTACATATTCAAGCAAACGAGACGTAAATTCTTATTTAAGTTCTGGGAAAAATCCATATTATGAGAAAAAAGTGGGGCTAAACCCAGCAAAGTACGGAAAAGCACGAGATCTTCAGTTTTGCCACGGGATTTCCCATTACTCTCCTTTCTCCCACGGTGAAGCGAACGAAAACAAAACGGAACCTAATTACTACAGCCCATCACCAGCTACTTGCAGAGGAATCTATTTTTAGTTACACTATTTTTCTACGTGCGCAAACCGACAAACCTCTCAGGAATCACGGATTTATTTCACGTGTGACTAACCCGCTACTTCCCCCCCGACCTCTCTAACTCACTCAAACACCTCACACAGTGGATGCAGCGGCGTTAATTCGGTTAATTCCGGCTCACTTCCAGAACACCATAAATTTTTACTACATTGCCCGGGGGTAAACACTTCGCTACAGAGTAAGGAGGGGAAGAGAGAGTCAACTCGTTAGACCAATGGGGTAAACAGGGGTGATCAGTTGCTGGAATTAGGAGGGTGCGGATGAGGTAAGAGGAGCGTCTACGTTCTTCACCTCAGACCTGCGGTGGCGGATCTTCGAAGCTGATGAACAAACAGCCAGCCAGCCAGCACTGTCTGTAGGTCGACGTCGGTAAGCAATGTCGGTCACTGCCATCTTGTGCCGACTCCCACCACCACCACCAGTTAAGAGGGTGAATTAGCGAAAGTGGTCACCCAAGTGGCTAAAAGCAAATATATACCTTGCAACAACAACGTGTGCGAATCGGTCAAGGAAATAAAATGATGGAGAAGGAAAGACCACAATGCTTTCGACAACTGTTTTCGGAAGAAAAGAAACTAAAAACGAATTGCGATGAACTTAGAGGTGCTAGTGCGGAAGAAGTAATGGATTTCAAAGTTATGAATTGAGGAATATTATGGGATCTTGCTCTACGTTCTGTGACATTTTTCGTGGGATGTGGAACAATGTGAATTACTGAAACCAACTGCTAAAACTAATCAATTCCAGAAATTCTTGTTTAAGTGGCTATTGAGCCTCAAAACTCATTCGGCTAAGAAATCATTACAAAATTTTAAGTTGACTAACTCGTATTCAAAATGTCGAACCTTTCAACCATGTTCGGTACCATATCTATGTACAACTTCGGTTGTACATGTTCGGTACCATATCTACGTTCATCTTATTATGCTTCTACAAAATCATTTTGTTGTTTTGCGTACTTTATGTTGACTAAGTGTAATCGTTGGCTGTAAGTTGTGTAAGGAAGTCCGCAAAATATGTTTCGCGTTACGTTCTGCTTTCACTAACTATGCAGAGGCGGAACTGGGGAAATGCCCGCCGCAGAGTGGAGGATCCAACCCTCAACGCTGGAATCCCCTCTTAAACCTAATCAAGCCAGGACGATGGAGTCGTGAGTCTGGATGCTGTTCAGTTTATTTACGTGATGTAGGGCGCTCGCCTGCACTTCGGGCACGGCAGACTGTCGGAGGCATGACTTTGGATTAATTGGGAATGGCGTAAGGTTCGGAATGAATTTCGAAAGGACGAGTCGAAAAGGGGACCGAAAGATGGTGTGCAGCCGGAATGGCGTCCGCAACCGTTGTGCCCATTCCAAATCTGTTGCCATGCCACCGGCCATCAGCACGAGACCGAAAGGCAAAGCATACATGGTACAACGTGGTATTGTTACAGAATATGCAAGGTTACTTGATTACAAACTGGGGAACAGGAGGGTCCCGTCTTGTTACAGTTTTACATGGTGGAGAGTCCAGAGTAACTGCAGTCACTGCAGAAGCTCCGGGGGAGGGAAAGGAAATCGCTGACCCCATTCAGCGTCATAGTTGTAAATTGCGAAATTTTAAAGAAATAATTTGTACAGCATGAGATTTTTTTTTTTTAAACACAGATCGAATTGGATGAAAACCGGTGCACATGGTTGCATTTTACGACCGAGAAAGAAAAAGAGAGGGTTTCTTCAAGCTAACCAGTGAATTAAACCCCCATCAAATGACAAATCTATAACAATCTCCATTTTTTCTGGTAAAGGAAAAAGTTTTCACATGATTGGATGCGCATCTGGTCTTTCAATTCAATAGATCGAATTGGATGAAAGCCAGAGCACATGGTCGCATTACAACAGTAAAAAAAAAGGTAGGGTGCTTTAAACGTAGCTGGTGACGTAGACCCAACAAATGACAAATTTTTAACAATTTCCATTTTCTCAAGCAAAGGAAAAAGTCTTTACATGATTGTATGCGCATCGGACCTTCCAATTCATAATTAAAATTTACCGACTTAAGCCTTGATTTATTGATTTACAACTGCGTTTTTATAAGTAGTACTGCCTTAAGGCTTCTAAACTGTCAACCAGGATTTTTTTACTTCAATGTGGGGGAGTTAAAAGCCCAACATGAATACCCATGGTTGCGATCCGGACAGTGACAAAAGAGTGTGTTCCGTTCTCAGAAATTATGCTTAACTGCAGTACAAAACGCGTTCCGTTTAAGCCGGGTCAGATTAACAAAAGTTGCTCGCCATTTTCCGGATTTAATCTTTTTGAAAATTTACTTAAATAAGAAACGCCAACGGACTATAAACTTAGATTAAAAAGAAAGCAACGTAACAAACCGGCAGTTAAAAACCAAGAAAATGTTGCACTGTGCCAAACACAAGCCGACAAGAGGAAACATGTACGCTATTGGCAAATCGTTACATCAGAATAACCTTTTGCAAAACCATAAAATTAAAATACAAGAGAGTTGTAAGTGAAAAACGGATGGCCCCCAAGAAACGAAAAATTGGCGGCTAAAAAGGCCGTGAAACGGAGCCAAGTTTTCGTTTCTTGGTTTTATAAATTAGGGACAGACGCTTAAAGTAGTAATGAATTAAATCTGTAAACAAAACGAAAACTGCAAGTCAACTATTTACGTCAAAAAGCAGTTCATAGACAAAACAGCCTCTTGATCTACAACAAGCCAGTAAGAGGCGCGATATCAAAACTTAAAATAAGCGGCATCAAATACCACAGTGCCAAATTAAGTAACCCAAGACAGAACAAAAAAAACCATTTGGCACCCGCGATTTAACGCTTAAGACAGTGCTTCCCGATTTTTTTTTAAATTACAAGCCTCCCGCGATTTAACGCAAGTCGGAGGATAACAAACGATTTAAATGGGTCAAAAAAAGCAAATTTTACATCTTTTTTAGCGCGATTTAACGCCGTCCTAAATAGCGTGTAAAGTTTACTTTTTATTAGCTTTAGCTTTACGTCTAGTCAAATCGTCACGAACATGGCGTCCTTGGAGACTGACAGGGGAATTTGGTCTCAATTGATCCCTTCCACCTGTGCTGCCCCGTGCAACGTAACATGTTCATCAGATAGACGTGCAATTTTGATTACAGCTAACCTATAACTTGTTGTAGAGAAGGCGTGGGTTTACTTTT
The DNA here is from genome assembly GCA_023313725.1 of Lithobius niger. Classification (NCBI taxonomy): domain Eukaryota; kingdom Metazoa; phylum Arthropoda; class Chilopoda; order Lithobiomorpha; family Lithobiidae; genus Lithobius; species Lithobius niger. Next base: position 15,803 of record JAHWFP010077203.1, read on the forward strand.
AAAACAGTCTCCCGTATTTAATATATATTAACGCAAATCCACTGTTCCTTTTTCCCGTCATACACATATAATTCGAAATTAAATCTTTATAAAATAATAACCTTGAGTTTAACGAAAATGAACAAAATCCAATTTTAAAATACCCGCTTTTTTCGTCCTTAGCAAATGCACAAACCAAAATGACACAATCTTCAAATGTAGCTTATTGCAAAGAAAAAAAAGGTAACATTTCCCCGTAAAATTGCCTAAATTCGAAAAAACAAATCAACTTCAATTGTCAGAAAACAACGCTTGTTTCATAGTGCTTAACTTAGCTAAATGCTACAGATAGCGAAAAGGTGCTAATGATACCCAAGAAGATTGAACAAACTGGATTTTTTTGTGCTACTCTGGCATATATCCTTAATCGTTGCTAATCGTTTTATCTTGGTTGCAAAATTCTAAAAGAATCCACTCGGTTGTTCGACTCATGAATGATTGCCTATCATTTAAACAAAATTTCGAGCTATGAAACCGTCACTTCACACTAAGTCACTACATTATAAGAAATTGTATCAAACCTATAAGCATGAAATTCATTTTACCAAATAATCGAACCCAAATTATAATTCGGCTGTTTTTTTTTCAACACATTTGATATTTCACTTTACTTACGCTAAAAGTCCAATTTCCAAATTTACTTTCGGCTTCTTTCGGCAAGACATCAACGAAAGTTGCTTTTAGGTTAGGTACGCTTCCAGAAGGTGATTGGTACAATTGCTGGACATCAAAAGCTTGTCGTTAGTTTAGAACACAGTTGCTGTCCGGGCCATTCGTCTGGTGTCACGAAATTTCAGGTTCTAAAGTCCAAACAGTGGCTCAACAGTCTGGAAAACCAGGAGTCTTGCTTCGATTTTGGTCTCCTCTCCATCCGGTCTGCATGGTGGTACCGTTTTTCTTCGGATGTCCGAAACGATCGTTAGGCTCGTCAATCGTCTTTCTTGCCAATCCAAAATTCGTGCCGGAAAAATTCCCCTTCGTCCAATTTGAAATTTGGCGTCATTCGAAATAGTCTTATGGAACATCATCCATGGTCGGTCTGGTATTTCGTCCAAAACGTTGTCAAATTTAGTCCAAAATTTCGAATTTACCTCGGTCCAAAGTTCTTCTTTTTTTAAACTCCGGCCTGATGTACCAAAATCTGCAGAGGCGGAACTGGGGAAATGCCCCGCAGAGTGGACGATCCAACCCTCAACGCTGGAATCCCCTCTTAAACCTAATCAAGCCATGACGATGGAGTCGTGAGTCTGGATGCTGTTCAGTTTATTGACGTGATGTAGGGCGCTCGCCTGCACTTCGGGCACGGCAGACTGTCGGAGGCATGACTTTGGATTAATTGGGAATGGCGTAAGGTTCGGAATGAATTTCGAAAGGATGAGTCGAAAAGGGGACCGAAAGATGGTGTGCAGCCGGAATGGCGTCCGCAACCGTTGTGCCCATTCCAAATCTGTTGCCATGCCACCGGCCATCAGCACGAGACCGAAAGGCAAAGCATACATGGTACAACGTGGTATTGTTACAGAATATGCAAGGTTACTTGATTACAAACTGGGGAACAGGAGGGTCCCGTCTTGTTACAGTTTTACATGGTGGAGAGTCCAGAGTAACTGCAGTCACTGCAACTAGCATGCTGATATCACACGGAGATTGTATTTAACCTTTATCCATCCTAAAATCGGATATTGTATACTGGCATGGTGTCCATACTACGAAACTGACAAACGTAAAATCGAGAAAGTTCAGAGAATGGTTACCCATCAGCGCAAACATTTACAACAACTTTCTTACGAAGATCGGCTTAAACATTTGAAGCTTCCTAGTATGCCGGAACGTAGAATAAGATTTTAACATACCAAATCTCAAATAAATTCATCGATTGGCCCAGTGAAACCTTTTTCGAACTGTCCAATGTTGGTTTTACTCATGGTCACACAAAGAAGCTCAAGAAGCCAGTTTTCAGAACTGACATTGGCAAATCACGTTTTACTGTGCGTTCCATCAGTAGGTGGAAGGTCTTGCCTGAGTTTGGGGTGAATTTTACAACACTCAGCAGCTGGAAGAGTAACTATGACAAACTATAAACCCTACACTGATGTTTTAAGCATGCGCTTTTTGTCAGTTTGGCTCCTTTATTGTTGTTTTATAGGTTGCCAACACGCCAGATGCTGCAGACATAGGGCCTTGGGGCTTCATCGGGCAGATGACCAGGAGGGGTTAACGCTCGTAACAAAACCCTTCGAACTCATTTTTGAACACGCCAGATGCAAGGAATAGCTTATAAGGATGCAGGACCAATCAGCATCTTTTTTACTGTTGCCAGGTTAAATAAACTCACTCATTCACGGCTTCAAGGCTGTTAAATGAGTCTTCCCGGTGAGCTTGTGTATGGGGCGTATGGCTACGGCTCCTGCGAATAAATTCCAAATGCCAGGTGACTGGTAGGGTGAACAATGGCCAATATTATTTTAAGAAACGTGTTTTTTTTTTTTCATTGTTTCACATTGTCTATACGTTATTTGTTACACTGTTTCAGCACTGTTATTTTCTACCGTAATAGGAGATTATGAAACGGCCAAACAGCAATAAAACATGATATTCTATCCAAATACAAGAAAGAGACAACTGTATAGTGTATCAGACGCTATTCACTATCATTGTTGCAGCCTTGCATTGACCTTTGCTAGCCGAACGGTGCACTTTTCGTATGCCCATTGAGGCTGCCTACAGATGATTTCCTCTAGCCAAATTAAGTAGCACATTCCACCAACAAGTTACCAGTAGTTGTAAGGAAAACGTATGTCGCTTTTAAAGAAAAGACGTGTAGGTTTAAAAATGTTCTACAAAACACCAATGTTCCTCACATCCATCTTGTGTCGAGTTTCATACAATAAGTATGATGAACACAATGTTGCTTGCAATGCCCATATCCGTAACATAGTCAGCACCTGAAAGACAGACTAAGCCAAGAAACCCGGAGGCAATGCGTTTTTGGAAAGTTTATTGAAAAAAACTATACTTGTAGTACTCGCACTAATAGTTTTAAAACCTTATAAAACACTTACATCATGAGGGGTGTGGGCGGGGCCCCAGAAGCTGAGGTGGTTCTAGGAATTTTGACTGCTAAAAATGTTATTTTTGAGGTCCTAAAATGACTGTTTCTTATAGTTTGAACAGTGCTTTTTGCGAACCCCCCCCCCCCTCTTGAAGGGACATACAAAATTTATCACGCCTCCCTCAAGAGGGTCCAAATATTCATGACCTCCACCCCCAGTTTCCTCTGCCTCCCCCCCCCTCCCGGTGATAAATAGTGACTGAACCCTAGGAGAATAAAGATTGTAGCACACTAGTCCGTTCCGTCCCGTTCCGACGACTGACGGCAAAGGATGGTCCAGCACACATTGTTTCCGTCGCTAACTGTTTCACTCGACCCCACTGAGTTTAATAATTCGATCGCGCCCAAATTGGCAATGCAAATGAAGACGGACTTGTATCGACCTTAAGTAGGTAATTAAATAAAAAGTCGTAGTAAATTCGGTATTAATTCCCTACGTTCGGGCATGACATTTAGGTCCAAAAGGTAACTGAAATAGGTTCGAATCTGCATTTATTAGGGGAAAGACGTTACGCGCAGG
>JAHWFP010077204.1:0-14721 GCA_023313725.1 Lithobius niger
TTGAGGAGGCCTGAATTTGTTGCCCAGGTTTAACATTTTAACTTTTAAGACTCGGACTAGTGTAAGTGGTCTACCCCTTCTAGATCCCAACCACTCTGTGGTTAAATTTATTTATTATTTATTATTATTACTTTAGCTATCGAGCTGGGCCACAACTTAACTGATCAACCTGTATATTACACCAAAATGTCACCGACATTTTAAAGAATTTTAAGTAGGGATCGACCGAATCCAGATGGTATATCTGGTTCGGTACCGGGTCTTGTATCCGGATCCTTTTGGCGTTACGGCTAACACTGGGTGCGGGTTAAACAACAAGAGTACCCAGACTCAGGAACAACATCAACCGTCAAAAAGAAAAAAACCGGAAGGAATTACTAAAAATGTTTAGAAATTACTTATAGCAAAATGTTGGAAAAGGCTGCATGTAATAATGTTTAATTCGAAATGTAGAGCATGGAATTGTTTGCAAAAAAGGTTCTACTTGTTTTTTTTGTTTTTTTTTTTAAACTGGGTCAATGATTTAGCAAATAAACGGTTCCAAGGAGGCCACGCATGTGGCCACCAATGCCACACAATGTACATTAAACTTCTTACAGTTTGGCGGCTTGGGGCACAAAGTTGATGGAATTGTTCATTTTCTGTGAAAAGCATGAATACATATGAAGAGTAAATGGGAAAAAATAGCTATGACAGCAAGTTCGAAAACCCTGGGGGGGGGGGGGGAAGTGTAGGGGGGAATTACGAACTATAAATTCATTTTTCTAAAATTATGTATAGTGGTGATTTTCTTGTAGGGGCAATGGTTTGGGAGGAAAAGAAGAAAATGTGTGTTTTGGGGCCAAATGGCGGCCATTTTTCCAATATGGCGGACAACGCAATGGTCGGATTTTAGGGAACTTTTTGTTTATTGTTTAGCACGCCACCTGAGACCATCCCACAAAATTGAAGCTTGTTGCTAACTTAATTCCTTTTATTGGCCCGTTTTTTTTACCTAATTTTACTGAACTATAATACACCCAGTTGTAGAACGACTGCTATTGCTTAAGACTCAAGCCAGACTTCAACTTTATATAAAAGTCTCACTTTATCAGTCGCAAAGGTGGTAAAGTCGTTCCCGAACTTACGAGGCCGTCAGAAGCAATTGCGAAGACCAGCCACGTGAAACTTTACGTTAAAGCTTACCCTTGAGCTTACTTTATAATACCGGTTATAAAGTCAAAATGTGACGCGCGATTTTAGTCTAAAGTACGACTTTACCGACATTTTCCAACTTCACGTAGAAACTAAGCACGAGTTTACGCTTCACGGTCGTTCTATACAACCGGCCGTAAGCCTCTCAAATATCAAGTCTTAGGGCGGATTTACGCAACGACTCGCCTTTGCATTCTCGCAGCTAGAATTAAATCGCAATGGCAGCTCTGTCGTTGCCATGGTAACAACGCTACCTGGATTAGCTAAATCCGACGTCGTTTTAGCAAATGTTTTATGTCGGATAATCCGTGACAGTAAGACAAAGAATTCCTCCCGACGAAATTTTCTCAGTCGCTTCTGAACTCGTATTATTCCACGTTTTCGTTGCGATGCGAAATGGCTAAAACCGCCGCCATGTTTGAATTTCATATAATTTCTAGTTTCTAGCTGCGAGAATGCAAAGGCGAATTGTTGCATAAACGCGCCCTTACTACCGAAAACTCTGGTGGCTTACGAAAAGGTGTTGAATCGTAAAGATTAAGCTAAGCATTCGTTTAAAGATGTTGAATAAGGATGCCGTTAACAGTGGTTTCAGCCCGTGATCTTACTGCTCTTATACCGCAAAGAAATTTTACCTACAGTTCGCGTACGAGCTCATAGGCTGTTGTGTTGTGCTGTAGGCTCGTCTCCTTGTTGTATACAGGCTTGAGCTGTTGCTGAGCGACTATGTATATGTTTTATTCTTAGAGGGTTGGATAATGCGAAGACTTTCTTTTTTCTTCTTTTTTTTTTTTTAATACTTTCGTTTCTGCCACCGTTCGGACTGAAATGCTGCAATTTGGTAAACAGCGTCGTTACGGGAGGAAAGGTGTTCGCTCGAACGCTCGCCGTCTAGCAGAGATTGTGTGTATCGAGAACACGAGGTGGCATGACCTGGTCATTATTTCCTAACCCGCTGGTCAGTGGCCCAAAGATTGGCTGACCCTCGCTGACCCCCTGATGACCCTAATGACCCGGCCCCGACTGGGTGAAACAAACCGATGCCCGTTTATCTTGATATCAGCAATATCAAAAAAAAAAAAAAAAAAAAAAAACTATACACGCAAGTTATCAGTACGAATTAAATTTAAGCAAAGTTCAGCACAGCAGGCCGCTTGTTGAAGATGTTGCAAAATTATAAGAAAAAGAAATTAACTTTCATTAAATAACCTGTATTCGGTAGGTCCTTCTATAAAACAGCACTCTTCATTTTAATCTGTTGCTTAGGCTGTTTTTAAAAGTGACTTTTGTTTTGGTCACTTGGTTCACTATAGTACCCGAGTCGTCGCTTCTGACCCAAAATTCCGGGCGATTCCTCAGATGATGAGCGACCCGGCCAAAAACTTGACCTGCATCACCCTGCGTCCTGGCCGAAAACTTTACCCGAATAGTGACCCAGTGAACCGGCCTAAAACTTTGCCTGAATGACCCCAAGACAAGGCTGAAAACGTAACCCGAATGATCTAGGTGACCTGGCCGAAAACTTGACCCGAATGATCCGGTGAACTGGCCGAAAACTAGACACGAATGACCCGGTGACATGGTCGAAAACTTGACCCGAATGATCCGGTGAACTGGCCGAAAACTAGACACGAATGACCCGGTGACATAGCCAAAAACTTGGCCCGAATGATCCGGTGAACTAGCCGAAAACTAGACACGAATGACCCGGTGACATGGCCAAAAACTTGGCCCGAATGATCCGGTGAGCTGGCCGAAAACTAGACACGAATGACCCGGTGACATAGCCGAAAACTTGGCCCGAATGATCCGGTGAACTAGCCGAAAACTAGACACGAATGACCCGGTGACATGGCCGAAAACTTGGCCCGAATGATCCGGTGAACTGGCCGAAAACTAGACACGAATGACCCGGTGACATGGCCAAAAACTTGACCTGAATGATCCAGTGACCTAGGCGAAAACTAGACACGAATGACCCGGTGACATGGCCGAAAACTTTGCCCGAATGATCCGGTGAACTGGCCGAAAACTAGACACGAATGACCCGGTGACATGGCCGAAAACTTGACCCGAATGATCCGGTGAGCTGGCCGAAAACTAGACACGAATGACCCGGTGACATGGCCGAAAACTTGACCCGAATGATCCGGTGAACTGGCCGAAAACTAGACCCGGTGACATGGCCGAAAACTTTGCCCGAATGATCCGGTGAATTGGCCGAAAACTAAACACGAATGACCCGGTGACATGGCCGAAAACTTTGCCCGAATGATCCGGTGAACTGGCCGAAAACTAGACACGAATGACCCGGTGACATGGCCGAAAACTTGACCCGAATGATCCGGTGAACTGGCCGAAAACTTGACCCGAATGATCCGGTGAGCTGGCCGAAAACTAGACACGAATGACCCGGTGACATGGCCGAAAACTTGACCCGAATGATCCGGTGAACTGGCCGAAAACTAGACCAGAATGATCTGCTGAACTGGTCGAAAACTTGACTCGCCGACCGAGCCGAAAACTTGACACGAATGACACGGTGACTCAATCAAACTCTGGGCCCGTTGTCATTGGTTCCAGGAAGCGTTTGATGAAAACGTTCATGTGCAGCAGATGTGCACATCCCGAAAATCACTCCATTGACTGTTAGTAATCATACTAAACGCACCAAACCTGCAGAAAAATGCAGGACCGAACAATAATAAAGCCAACATTTTCCCACAATCGGTATTTTGCTGTGATCGTATACCCGGTGTTAGGTAAATGTAAAAAAAAATTATTTTGCCAAGGGAAGGACGAATTATTTCCGCTCCTTCCTTCAAATCAATAACTTCCCAGCACGTCTTGTTGGAGCGAAGCTCCGCTGATCACACTCCAATGTAATCTTAGACCGCGCATCCCGCAAAAACTACACTTTGAATGCAGTAGCGTGAGTGTCTGGACAAGGTTTATCAAAAAAAAAATCAGGAATCGGTCATGGAGTTGAGGGAACATTAGGGTGACAATGGGCCAATAGTTACCCATCCAATTGTTAAAAGATTGATTGTTGTTGTTGATTGTTGATGTGTCTGTAACTGTAAACAACTATCTAGACACACGCTAGTGTGTCGCGCTAAGTTAGGCAACAATCATCACGTCAATTCAATTGTCAAGGTTGTAAACCATTGTAGCACGGCGCCATAGCATCAGTGTCTTATATCTTGATGCATAGTTGGGCACTTTTCAGGTACTTGGGGAAAAATAATAATGCAGTACAAAAGCTTAAATTCAAGAGCAATGACCCACCTGACAAAAATTGACTCGTGTAGGAATGCCAGCTAAGCTGCTTTCAATGCAAAATCTGACCCTCAATAACGCTGAAACTGTGTAACTAGCTAGCTAGCTACTCTAGCTAATTCTAATCCGTTCATCCCCATGTTAATTTCCATAGAGTGATTATTCATCGATACCGAGATAACGGGAAGGCTTCCAGCTATGAAATTGGACGAATGGCTACAGTACGATACGAACTGCGTACTTTTTATGGTTTGGAGCCTAGGGGTGTAACGAGGATGGCGTGGGATAGCGCGTAAGTACGAAAATATTGTTATAACCATTGTTAGTATTGTCGGCATCGTCTCTCATTGGACAGCCAAAGTTCGGACAATGATAACGTGTATATTGAAGTGCGTGCCTAGACACACACTAGTGTAGCACGATGAATCTAAACAACGTTGCCAAACAAATTATATTCACGTCCGATTCACGAAAAATAAACCATCTCTAAAAACAAAACAAAAATAAACAAAGGCAAAAACTGGTGAAGAGGCCACCAAGTTGAGAGTGGTTCGGCCCTTCAAAGGAGTAATATCAACATACCAACACTAACGAAATAAAACAATTTACAACAAAATTAAAACAAAACCAAAAACCCATACAGAGGTGACCAGGTTGAGAATGGTTCGACTTATAGGCAAAAGGTAGTAGCAAATTGTTGAAAACCAATTTCTTGTTGACATGCTACTTTATTACATCTGCACGGTAGCGGAGTTGAGTCTAATGCACAATTTAAAAAAAAGGACTGATATCATATCAAAAACCAAAACTGTTAAAAGGGACCACCAAGTTCCGAACGGTTCGGCCCTTCAAAGGAGTGATATCAACACACCAAAACATTCGCTAACTTAATCGCACCGAATAATACGTTGGACGTTAAATGAAAACTTGAACATTGCTACCGAAATTAGCAATGTTCTTGTTTTCATTTAACCTTCGAACTATTAAGCGGTGCGATTAACTTGGCGAATGTTTTGGTGTGTTGATATCGCTCCTTTGAAGGGCCGAACCATTCGGAACTTGGCGGCCCATTTTACCAGTTTTGGTATTTGATATGATATAAGCTCATTTTGTAAGGCTGTGCCAACTCGATTACCGAACCCGATCCTGACCTTGACCGATATTTGCAACATCGGTAGCAATAGGCCAGTTTCGTTTAATGATCGGCTCAGAGTTGGTTCGGGTAGAAAAAAGCTGATCAGCCCAGCCTTAGTATTTTGTCGTGTTGAGGGATAAATCCCAATGCGGCCGAAATTCAAATTGTGGCAAGTAAAAGGGAAAGGCGAAGGGATAAAGAAAAACTAAAGGTTAACGAATGAGTGTTCACCATTCATATAGAGAGAAAGATGCACCAATAACGTTTTCACGATACTGTCCAGCTAATTAGCCAACTACCTTGGCGGTCTTTCCCTGGTAGAATGATATCACTACTTTCAAAGGCCGACCCTTTTTGGCCAAACAGCCAAACAGCAAAGAAAGCGGAGCCCGCTCCATTATGGCCCTAGTTATATCCCATCTTTGAACACATCCTTCCTTCTCTACACACCGCCCTACTCCAAGGACGCACTAACTACTACAAGAAAAAAATAATAATAATAATGAGCAGCCCGCAACAAAGTCTGACTCTTCTGTACTGCGCGTGATGAATCGTAGACAATAACTGCTGGCTATGTCCAAATGGCACATCACCAAAAATAAGAGTGCCACTAAAGCAATGTATCACCCCCACGTTGCGTTACTATTAAATTTGATGGCGCGTAAAAGATTCCGAGACAATGTCCTCGTGCGGCGGAATGCGAGTCCCTTCTCCTCGTCCTTGGAAACAATTGTCGTTGTGAGACCATTCAACCGGACCGTCTGGAGAACAAAGTCATAGTAGCGTCACATAATGACGTGTTTTTGCGAAGAGTGCTTCGTCCCCCTCGGAAAATCACGAAGAGATGTTACAACTTTCGTTGACGAATTAAGAAAAATAAAATGTGTACTAGTAACATTCTGACTGCGTACTCGTAATACTCTGACTGTGTATTATTAGTAATACTCTGATTGAAAGTGTACTAGTAATAGTTTTGAGTAAAATGTGGGAGCTGTGCTTTGTACCCTTATCTCAAAATGGGACCTTTCATTTCCAGCACGATAATGTGGTTTGAATATCCTGTAATTGTTTCAAAACACGCATGAATCCATATGTATCGCCGTGCTACTTTTCTTTTGTTCCAACAACGAATAAACAGATTAAAGGCCGGTTGCCACCAAATTAGCATTGCAGCATTATAGGCCTATCGAGTTCTCTCTCGCAGGAAGCAAAGGAACGCACAAAGCAAAACTTTTAAACGCAACAAACAAGCCACGTGACTCCTTAATTATTGGGTAAAAACAAGCTATAGAAGTTAACGAAATAAGTGTCACTAGATGGCGCCAGGGGATTTTCTTTACATTTTTCCGTCGCCGTCTAGTGACATCAGTATCGTTAAGCTTTTTATAGCTTGTTTCCAGGTGCACGAGGGCCTACCAAATATTTATTCAATAATTTAAAAGTCACGTGGCTTGTTTGTTGCGTTTGAAAGTTTTGCTTTGTGCATTTCTTTGCTTCCTGCGAGAGAGAACTCGATAGGCCTATAGATGCTGCAATGCTAATTTGGTGGCAACCGGCCTTTAACAGATTTACTAAGAGCTAGAGCCCGCAGTCATGCGCTCTGCTTCTAACTAAAACTAAGACTAAAAACATAAACCCAAAACAAAACAAACAAAAAAACTATGTATGCATCAGCTGATTTACACGCATCTGCAGCCAGTAGCTGGATTACAAAACGGCATTGCAGTAACTAAGAAACTGAGGAACTTGATGCCTGGCTTTCCCAGATGTCCTGCAGCAGGTACTACTGTATGTAAGCACAACAGCGATGCCGGGGAGTGTGGTGGAACATCCAGTCCCAAACCCTCACAAAGTGAAATCTCTCCAGTAGAGCTCAACGCCATGTACTTGTAGAAGTGGGCAGCCAAACGGAAAATGGGGAACTGTATCTAACTCCTCACACTGACAGGTCGCTCTTGGTGACCAGCCAATACGGAAAGGAGTGCCCTGACCTAAGCCTTTGATACCATTCCATCATCACTCAGTATGAGGGTGCCAAGGCACAATAGATAGGTCGTCGGGTGTATGGTATACAGGGTCCGACCCGTAACCCCATTCCGACGCCTAGAGACTACGCATCCACCCAGAGACCACAGATCATAGGTCTCATATTACTGTTGTTGTTTGACGCGTACCCAGCGTTAGCCACAGCGCCAGACGGGGAGAGGGACAATTTTGCTAGGTGAATCCCATTGGAAATTCCCAGTATCTTTTACATGCCACAATCGACATGAGCACGAGACACCACAGGGCCCTTAATCTATTCCCGAATATGCCAAGGATGGCTGAGGCCGGACTCGAACCCGGGACCGCTGGCACATGAGACGGTCATGGTAATCATCAGGCCTCCTAATATCGTGTTACTAAAGGCACCAAAACTGACTGTGACTGGGATACCCTTTCTTTTATAGGCTAGAGAAAAAAGACGGGAATACCAGATACAGATGCAAACCTATTTACGTTGCCTTTTGGCCTTGTATGTCAGACTGCCTGAGCGGGGAATCAAACCCAGGACCTTTGAAACCGAAGGCTGAGGTTCTATCGCTGAGCCATACTGACACAGCCTTTTCAAAAAGAAACGTCCATAGGCAGCATTTAACACGTGCGTATATACATATAAACAAACACTTTCCAATCGCCACTGGAGGGACGTTTATTTGCCGCGCCATCCTCCAAGTGAAACGAATGGAACACTTAATCGTGAAATAATGATTAAAAAGACGGGAAAGCCAAAGGCTCACAAGAAATAACTAAATACAGATGCAAACCTATTTACATTGCCTTTAGAACTTATATGTCAGATTGCCTGAGCAGGGAATCGAACCCAGGACCTTTGAAACCAAAGGCCGAGGTGTTACCGCTGAGCCATACTGACACGGTCAGAGCATCATTCCCAAAATTGCCAGACACTACCTTCTCGCGAAGCACGAAATAGTTTCCGGCCGATATCTAACACTAGTGGGTGCACTACAGAAAGGCTAGCAAGGGATCGCCGTAGCAACCGAAGAATTAAATAGCGCAGCGTCATGTGACGTCATATTGGCCACAAGAGATATAGCTGCAAGGGGGCACTAGATTAAAATGGAGGGTTAAACAACGGCACTTCTAGTCAAGGCAGTGCTTCGAGAGCGGCTTTCATAGGCGTAAAAAAAACGTTGTTTTCTCCAATCCCTTATGCTTCTAGGTTGTAATCGGAAAATAAAGATTCCACTTGCTTAAAAATGTCAGCAACTCCAACAAATCGACAAAAATCGCTCATTATAGGCCTAAGAAATCTACTCTTAACAGCATCGTCTTCAGTAAGACCCCCTTCTTGTTCCCCTGCAGTGCACCTTGCAGCTATCCCAGTTACTGGCTCCAGCATAGAGTTACATACAATAATACTACGTCGTGCCACTGCCCTATAGAATAGATGTTGTCGGCCAATAAAACTATACAGCTTTTTGAAGGCCCAAGCGGAAGATGCTAAGTGGAAGGAACCACCATCGTGTCAGCTGTTTTTTTTTTTTTGCCGCAGGCGGGAGGAAACCGGAGTACCCGGCGGAAACCTTCGTACGACGGGCGGGAAACAAACCCGTACATAAGAAGCCAGAGATGTACACTCGGACCAGGACGCCTATCGAATCTGACGCCCCAGTGTTCGCAACTACCCGTGTACCGAGGCAGAGTCAGACCAGATTACAAAAAGCGGATTGTATACCCTGATCCAACATCCAACCAACCAACTCTAAAAATAAAGCAAAATAAACAAAACCAAAAACTGGTGAAGAGGTCATCAAGTTGGGAGTGGTTCGGCCCTTCAAAGGAGTGATATCAACACACCAAAACTAACGAAATAAAACAAATTAAAACAAAATTAAAACCAAACCAAAAACCTATAAAGATGTGACCAAGTTGAGAATGGTTCGGCCTATAGGCAAAAGGTAGTATCAAATTGTGGAAAACCAATTTTTTGTTGACGTGCCACTTTATTACACATTTGCACGGTAGTGGAGTTGAGTCAAATACACAATTTTTTTTAAAAAAAAGGACTGATAGCACATCAAAAACCAAAACTGGTAAAAGGGGCCGCCAAGTTCCGAATGGTTCGGCCCTTCAAAGGAGTGATATCAACACACCAAAACATTTGCCAACTTAATCGCACCGAATAATACTTTGGACGTTAAATGAAAACTTGAAACATTGCTACCAAAAGCAGCAATGTTCTAGTTTTTATTTAACCTTCGAACTATTAAGCGGTGCGATTAACTTGGCGAATGTTTTGGTGTGTTGATATCACTCCTTTGAAGGGCCGAACCATTCGGAACTTAGCGGCCTCTTTTACCAGTTTTGGTTTTTGATATGGTACCCTGATCCAGCACAACATCCAATGCTGCTAACAGAGCTTCCCACCAGTTCTGCCAGAAAGAATGAGATTTGATCAAATGCTAGGAACTGTAAAATCAGTTAGTTTATTTTCTTCAGGGTTCCTTCTTCACATAGTCACATGGTCATATACACACTTAACAGATTTAAAGGGAAATAATTTAACATCCTTTCCTCAAACTCGTGGCATCTCAAAGAAAGGGCAACAAATTCTGTCTAATCATCCCACGTCTGCCTCAGCGTTCTCCAAGCAAGCGATTAGATGGGGCGTTATTCACAAGTATCAGTAAGGACTTTTATGTTTTTTTTTTTCCGTACGACGTCTGATGCATTTTGTGTTATGCAAGCACGGGTTTACGACTCAATCTGTCGTAAGAAGCAAGTCACAAATTTTGATCGCTCTTCGCCGTCGAATATCGCTGTCTAACACTTCCAACTTCAAAACGCCTTTTTTTTTTCCCCAAACGCTTTATATTCCTTTTCCATCAACATCGTCTTGCTGGAGAGATAAGGCAACTTTTACAGCTTCGTTTTCCTCTCAACACCAGTCAAGTATTCTTGTGTGCCATGTGCATAGAAAAACGAGCATGGCAGCAGCCTCAAACAGCGGCTGGAGCTCAAGAAATGAGTTTTCAACCATTGTGACTGCGTGTGAGAAGTTCGTAGCAGGTTTGAATTGAATGAGTATTAGAAAAGCAAGTTGGAAGTTACTCTTTTGCAAAACACTAGATGACCGAGCGAGCGAAGTGAGCGATTTAGAATAGTGGACTGATATTGGATTTTGTGTCGGTTTGTGCGTGTCTTTCTCTGTTTGGGAAACGCAGTAGCTCGCAGTACTGTTCTGATTAGGGGGGGGGGGGGGTATTGAGGCTTAATGGCGCGTCGACAGCTTGGTCATTAGCGCCAACCTCAGTCACAGTGCAGTGGTCCGGGTTCTGATTAGGTTTAAATATCCTTACAAGGCAGCTTTGATGCATGAAAGTCACACGTTCGAAGATTAAATTTCGTACCCCAAATATTTGCAGAGGTAAGTGAGTTTTTAGCTTATTTTTAGTAGCCGTGTTTAGGGAGCCCGATTTTTAAGTCTAGTGGCCACAAGCAGTAGATAAACAACACAAACCCATTTGCCACAATATACCTTAGTGAAAGTGCCTTTAGTGTGATGAATGCAGAAAATAATTAAAAACTGAAAACAGACTACTATTATGCCTTCTGCCAATTGGCAACCGCGAAAAGGGGTTAGTGGAGGGGCTCTGGCTACGGTCTTTAATCAGGGCCATAGCTAGAAGTCTTTTCTGGAGAGGCAGCTCATTTTTCGCCCCTGCCCCTTCACCGCTTCCCCCCCCCCCCCACAAAAAAATTGTGTTTACTCACAAATCCCAATTGATGTTTTTCACGTCATCCCCCTTCCCTCAACCCTTAAAGGTTAAACTGTCTTAAACAGGAGATCCACGGTCAGTCATAATAACACTCACTATCTAGGGAGACAGAAAGGTGATAAAGGTGACAAAATCAAACTGTCGAAAATGTTTTGTTTCCGTGATTAACGATGTTACTTAATCTTACAAATTACTCATTTGTTTGATAAAAAAGTAAAAATCTATACATATATTCGAAGTATTAAAATGTGTGTGTTTTTAATTACGCCCTCTTCAGGCCTCCTCTAGAGGCCCCCCCCCCCCCCCCCCGGGGCCACCGCACCAGCCGTGGCCCTGTCCTGGAAGGCAAAACAGTTTTAAAACTTTGTCAGCATTGATGGACAAAGCTCGAGCTACTGGCTTGACACCGGCTATACCACACGCCATGGCTGTTTGCTGTGACGTGCATATCACGTGACTGGGCTAGTCTAATCAGACGGCCAAACAGCCATTGTTCTCGTTCGTCATTGGCTAACTCATGGTGACGTCACGGCAAACAGCCATTGCGCAATGGTTTAGAATAGTAGATTATAAGCACAGCGTTGAGGCCGCGTGCAGTGGCTTTTAAGAATGCAGTTCGAAACGGCCGGAGGTTCCAATGGCTCCATGGTGGAAAGCCTCCCACCAGTGAAATATGGTCGAACTTTAGACCACGCTTGATTTTACCGGGATTCTGTAAACAAACGCTGAAAATTCTTCAGTAACAACTGCTCTTCCTCGTCCAGCAACGTGTTCTTTTTTTTTTCTAATTCTTCTTCTTTTTTTCTTTAAATAGGTTCTTTAGGATTAAGTTAGATTTTAAAAGTTGTTAAATTTAAGCAGCACAATGTTTCCTGTGGAGGAGGAGGCAGATTAGCGTGAGCCATCCTGTGATCGCAGCACAGTGTAGCCCAAGCTCTCCTTCCCAACATTATCTCAATGAGAGTTAAGCAGCACTGCACTGTGACGGAGGTTGGCGCTAATGACCTTGCTGTCGACGCACCATTAAGCCTCAATTCCTCCCTTCCCTCTTCAACACAGGATGGCTCACTCCAATCTGCCTACTCCTGAGGAAACATGTCGATATTGTAACAATCAACAGCAACAACAACAATACATGGTCAGTCGGAAATTTCTGTACAAAACATTGTAGTCGCTTGAATTACCATGAAAACCATGGTTAACGCTCGCTAAAACCCTTTGACCATGAAAACCATTGTTATGCTCATCCAATCGTTTGGTTCTTTCGCCGTCTATTGTACTCACTCCCGAATATGAAGCATCTGAATTAAGACTTGTTTATCTTTTTGCCTCTTTACTAGATTTGTTTCACCTCAATTTTACACAAGTTACTTATATATATATATGATAAGATCTAGATACGGAGCGTATTTGACATCTCTATAACGTGTGGCGCAGCGACAACCCCGACCAATGCACTGTGACTGAGGTTGGCGCTAATGACCTAGCTGTCGACGCGCCATATCCCTTCAATTTCCCACTTCCCCCACTTAGCCAACTTTACCATGTCTCTCCCTATACTTTCATCTCATTCATCCCCATGAGATCGAAGACGATTCGACGATTGCAAGTTATTGACGGGCATTAATCGAGAATTCATCACATATCCTGACTCAATAAAACAATGTTCGAGCAGTATCCTGCTGTTAAAATATGCGCAATGGCTGTTTGCCGTGACGTCACCATGAGTTAGCCAATGACGAACGAGAACAACGGCTGTTTGGCCGTCTGATTGGACTAGCCCAGTCACGTGATATGCACGTCACAGCAAACAGCCACTGCGTGTGGTATACGTCATTACCATTTTCTCAATGCTACCATCGCATGCTCCGTAACCAGTGGCGTGCATAAAGGGGGGGAGGACACATTGTCCCTGCCCTTTTTGGAAAAAAACGCCCTTTTTTACCCTTTTTGAAGAAAAAACATGCCATATTTTGCTTTTCTGCACTGAAAAATACTGGTCGCAGCGAGGAGAAAGGACCTTGAACCCCAAAAAAGGGCAAAAAGAAAGCTAGGGAGCCCAAGAAAGGGGCCAAAAAAGGTATAAAAGTGAATGACAAGCAGACAAAAAAGAAAAAAACTTCTCCATTAAAAAAAAGCCTCAGCCTGCCCTTTCAATGAAAGTAGTCTTGCCCTCTTGGATGTCTGTGCACGTTGCTGTCCCCGTAATCCAACAACATGAACTATCAGGACCAGTGCCCCGCATTTTATGATGCATCGGCCTGAATCGAATAAAAAGTAGGGGAAAATATATTTTAAATCAAGCTAAAATTTTAGTTATATCCTACTTTTCTTTTTTTACGTTGAAGTCCTTTCTTTCGATCACAGTGGCGGGAAATAACTTTGCAATTTGTTAATTTTAATCACAGTAAGGCCGCCCGCGCACTGAGCGACTTGGCCACGCGGCCAGGATGCTGCAGCCAATGAAAATGATTAGTGCGTGGTTTTACATAAACGGTAAGCATTCTCATTGGCTGCAGCGACCTGGCCGCGCGGCCAAGTTGCTCAACGCGCGGGCGGCTTCAAGGGCACATTTACGCAACGATCCTTTGCATTCTCGCAGCTGGAATTTTATCGCGATGGCAAAGGTGTCACTTGCCATGGTATCATCACTACCTGGATTAGCTAATCCTATAATTCGTGACGGCAAGATAAAGAACACCTCCTGACGAACCAATTTTTCCAATTGCTTCTAAGCTCAATTATCGACTCGTTTCGTTGCAAGAGCCGCCGCTATTGACTCGTTTCGTTACAGCCGCCATGTTGGAATTTCAGATAATTTCTAGCCTCTAGCCACGAGAATACAACGGCTGAGTTGTCGCATAAACGCGCCCTAAAGGAGAGAAGCCCCCAAACAGAAATTCTCTTGCTGGGCCCACATAACCGGACTAGCCGAACGAAGCGGAAGAACGAAACAAAACAAAACCTGGGTTAGTCTGGTATTTGAGAGGCCCAAGGGAGAGACACAACCCTTCGCGGCGCGCCTAAACCCTGCGTTTTATTTCGGCCCTCTTTTGTTCCTTTGTTTAACAGTGCGACGGCGCCAAGCTCTGCGTACTTGAGGCTGTACATAGCCTACTCGAGTTGTTTGCCGGATGTGGATTTCTGGTGGGGAGAAGTGGACGCAGCAAACAGTCCTTTAGACGTCACGGTCAGATGATAAGGGCACTAAAAAGCAGACGCGCGTCTCGAGAGGCGTTTCCCGATGTGACAGAATGTCCACTACGCCAAAGACACGCGTCGGTGAAGATCAGTATCCTTGCGCGCAGCCAGCAACAAACCAACTAGGGA
>JAHWFP010077207.1:0-37402 GCA_023313725.1 Lithobius niger
ATTAAGAATAAAAGAACAGAATATTCAATTTCTTAAGACTATAAGTTACTACCTTTCCTTAAAATCATCATTTAGAGTTCGAACGCGCAGCGGAAAATTTAATTTTCCTACGCACAGAGAGCCTAATCTACTTTAGCGCTTAGTTCGCGCTGCCGCGCTCATTGCGGCTAAAGGTTCAAAACCAAGGATTTCGTAAACATACATTCCCAATATTTTACCGGATGATCACCGGACATTCAAAATTAATGTTTTAGGTCATTTTAACTTATACGTACTATGCAAACTTGTACGGTAAACAAATTTATTAAGATTAAAAAAAAAAAAAAACCCCCCCCCCCCCCCCACACTGAATATTTTCAGTACTTGCACTTCACTCACACTCTAGTTATTCTAGATTACTATGTTATTCTTGAAACGGAAACGGTGCCACATAAATAAATAATAGGCTATATAGGAGTCCAGTTCCATAAACTTAGTTCGGACTACCTAGCCACAGTAAAGTTATCATACAAATAAATAACGAAAACACCACATGGCACGGATTCACTTTCACGAATAGAGGATATAAACAGCATTTAAGGACATTCATTTCTTAAATCTAAGAAAAAAAATGATGAAGGTCCTAAGCAGATGCTACTTTAATTATTTTAAGGCATAAAATTATCTGCCTATTATGAAACGAAAATTGCAGTTTCATTCATTTTAAAACCAGTTCGTAGAAATTCCTATTTCAGTGCTTTAAATAAATTCGCACCACGTTGTTAACAAAAACAACATATAAATAAATAGAAATTGATTTCATACCATTTCATGAAATTGTAACTTACTTAAAGGCCTACAATTCAGAGTGCCTATACCAAGTAAACTTGACAATAAGCATTTTTTTAAAGTAACTCAGTATTACTTTTAAGAACCATTGAATTAAATTAAAGTTAAAACACTTTTGAAAAAAAAAAAGAACTTGTCGAAAACGACATATTTTCTTGCTCAAGAAGCAATAATGTATTCTTAAATGCATATATCGCATTAGTTTTAAGACTCATTACAGTCAATAATTAAGCATAAATCGCATATTATTGCGATAAAGATTTAAATAGGCTTCTGGAAGTTGTTTAACAGGAAATATTTTGCATAAACAAATTTGATACTATCATTTCCACTTCCAGTAAATCAAAAAGTATTATTTACTAACCAACATGTGAATAGAAGTTAAATTTAACATCATATGATGAAAATTGGTAGTAGATTCATTAAAATAATAAAAAGAGAAAAAATTTTCTTACCATATTGTCCGTTATGGCAGACAGGGCAGTCATCTCGACAAAGGCCAGGGCGACGGCACTGCTGAACACCGCTGCCGGATGCTCCCGCATCGGAGACCAGAGGGACGTCCGGATCTTGTACGTGTCCGATGCGGATAAGGTCCGGGAGCGGCGGCAGACCTTCCGGCAGATAGTCTTGTAACATTGCAGAGATGTCGTCCAGACGTCCTTCGGTAGCGGACACGTCTCCCAACTGACGGGCGGCGGTGTTAAATTGGGCTAGGGCCCGGTGCAAATTCATTTGCATGAAGAAAGTGTTTTCCGCATTTACCGCCCGCCAGAAAAAGGTAGAAAATTCTTTCGTATCCAGGGAAAACGGAGGATACGTTAAATACCGGCAGTGTAAACACTGCCGGGCGGTTAAAGGGCTACACTGGAGGAAGTGTGCACTTAACCACAATTGTTGCGCAAACGATGACTCCTCAGGCGGCGCTCCATCAATCAAAACATTTTGCCCCGGATTCTCTAGGATTATCTCCATAGAAAAGAGCCGGAGCACATAATCCAGTGGATCCTCGCTGGGTAGCATCGGGGAAAATGGCACCTCCTCGATAGATCGATGCGGACACTCGTCAAATAACGACGGAACCTTTTCGCAATAAAGGTAATGGTCTAAACATACCGAAAACAGTACCAAGTTCAAAGATAACAGCCGGAGAAAATCTTTGACGTAACGGGGCATGTTACTCACGGCGCTCCTCTCCTCTTTGGGGCCCATCTTCTGCTTTTTCCATGGGGGATCCATTGTCAAAATAGTTTGGGGAGCGAAAAACGAAAAGAACAGTCGAGTGGAAGTACACAACTTCGTGTTCTGGAAGAATCCCCGAAATTTCCCAGGTCCGAAATATTGTGACCCAAAAACGAACATTGGCAAAACCAATGGGTGCAAAGTTCTGGCTTGACGTCACGAAAAGGGGGCCGTCTCTTTTCCTAGGGACCTAGCTCACCTCCTCTGCTCATATAGTGACCATCAGCTATTGTTTACATGGCCTCGACCAGGCCGCATTTTGAGGTCAGATCAAGCCAGCATGGCCCAGAGCCGTACCCCAACCCTTTCAACCCACCGACCACTTTCGTTTATTGCCACCCCCCCTTTCCCTCAGCAGAGAGAGTGATTATGCTCAAGGGCAAGCATCAGCAAGTGAAAGGGATGGTCAAAATAGGTCAAGACGACTCACCCTTGACCATGGCAACAGTTGCTACCCACCCAAGGTGCTAAATTTAGAAAACTCACCCTTTAGTGGGAAAATACAGAATTTCTTTGAATCAAGAAAAGAAACTTCTGAAACATTATTCTATGAAATAAAATTATTTAATTCATGTGTACGGTCACAGAAACATATACAAAAGTGTAAATAATTGTGACATGCTTTCAGATAAAACTAAAATATGTGTAAATGTAACATAACTGATGTAGTCCAAATTCATGTATTTTCAGAAAAATACTGCAACATACAGTGAATTGTGTGTAAAATGTCAGGATGGCAGAAAATTGGAGAAAAGAGGCTGAATCATAGAACAGGGATCATTCCATCATGATCCAGGATTAATGAATAAAGAGATAAGTGATTCTTAGCCTCGTGGTGAAAACATCTGTGTAAATCATACACCCCACCCCTTCTTGCCACGACACTTATAAATTAATGACACTTGCTATGCAATCTTAAAACTGTGAAATTTCTTAAGTTAATGGGGAAATACATATTAACTTATTACTTGGAAAACATTCCTTTACTCATTGTAAACCGCAGTTAACTTGGGAAAACATTCCTTTTACTCATTGTAGAACGCAGTTAACTTGGGAAAACATTCCTGATGCTCAGTGCAAAACTTATTGATTCATAAAAAAAAAAACGTCGCACTGCTATTACCTAAGGTGAAGCTTCTTACTTTGGAAAATATTCCTGTTACCCATGGTAAAATTATTAATTTAGGAAAACATTCCTTTTACAAATTGTAAAGTTGCTAACGTGTAATCACACTGCTGCTACCTATGGTACAGCGCAATTAACGTTAATTACGTAATATAATTCGCTATGTGAATCCAACTTGATTAGAAGTGAAGTACGCTTAAGATCTGGAATCCAGATGTAACTTCAAATTGACGGTTACACTAAGTTCGAAGTGCCTCACATGTAAGTTCCTAAGGAACAGATTACACACTTTTATTCAGGTCGTAGTGAACACCTTGAAAGATCTACCGCATGCTGGAAGCTACTGTTTCATGGTTGGCAACAACCGCATGTGAACTTAGTGTTGTAAGTGCAGTCTTATGACCTAGCAAATCAATGATGGAGTCTGGCCAACTCGTATTATTGATTTGCCCAGGGTAACTAGTGCTGTAGTTACACCGTCACTCAGTGACATGGAAGTCCGACGGAATCCATCCCATTAATTGAAAAAAAAATGTAGTTGTTTTGACTTCCGGTGCTAGTACCTTATAAGCGATGCAACATCGCTCTGAACAAGATATTCAAAATTAAAGTAAGCAGGCATATGCTAAGTTAAACAGTTTGCTATGCAACGCTTAGTGACCGCTGATTTTACGGAAGCATGCATTAATCTAAGTTAAACAGTTTGCCATGCAACGCTTAGGTTCTCAGGAAAATTTTTACGGATGCCGCGCAACTTCTAAGTTAAACAGCTTGCGTTCACAACGCTTAGATACCGTATGTTACGGATGCCGTGCTATTTCTAAGTTAAACAGTTTGTAGATACAACGCTTAGATACCGGGATAAAATTTTCCGCATGTCATGCATATTCTAAGTTAAACAGCTTGCCATGCAACGCTTAGATACCGGGAATTTCACGGGTGCCTTGCATTTTCTAAAATAAACAGTTTGCAATTCGCAATGCTTAGATGCGACACTGCTGTGCTCCGGCAGATTAGTGCAAACCTGAATTAGAGAAAAAATAAAATATAATACAGCAGCATTAAAAAAAAAAAATAATAATGCATTATATGATTGCTGCAATTCGATTTAAAATTTAAATCATAGGTTTCTGGAATTTTAGAATTCCAGTCTTCTAAATACGCCTGTGCTCTGGTCGCTTACGTTCAGAAGGACCAGTGCAGGTAGCACATGGCATAAAACGGTTCTTTTCCAGGTAAAAGAGCTCGTTTTCAAGGTAATTACCTTACATACAAATCACTCTATAACAAGCACTCTAATGACGAATACGAGTCGCTAGAGCATCGCACGACATTAGGGTCGAGAATTGTACAGATCACAATTCTGGCGGTATAACATATTTATTGTGAGGCAACGCAATAATTTCTTAAAATTCATGTTTGCTGGCGGAACCTTACTGTTAGGTTCGACCTGAGCATGTAGTCAAAATGGGTTGACACACATATACATGAACAAGGTTCTTAAAATGCCATGATAGACGGCTTTCCGTATTGGTCGGTTTGAACTGTCGCTTGGTAGTCAAAAGGGAAAACAGACAAACATGAATACACACGTTTCTTAATAAGCTACGATTGACGGCTTTCCCCCGGGTTAGTCTAAACTGTCTCGTAGTAGTCAAAATGGGTGAAACAAATACAAATAAACACGTAAAATATTTTACATGCCACATCAACCAAGCCGCATATATGAATGAGTTGCAGTACTCGCTATGCTGTTTCGAATAAATGAAACATAGACTCAAATACAGACACTAACAAAATACCACCTAAACGTGGAGCATGTGAAAATAATTTAAATATTATGTACGCAATAAGCACGCAATCGTCAAAATTGACATTGGGAATAACAGTAAATGACACTTACATTAAGGGGTTAAGCGAATACGACTTAACGGGGTAAACGAAACAGGTATCCTGTCCCCACCCTTGTTCAAATGCTTATTTTGTTACTATGTAGCATGAAAATATTACTAATTAAGAAAAGCATGATGAAACAATTTTGCTAACTTGGTCGCCAGTTTAAGTCCCAATACGAGACCAAACAAGGGATACATTCAGAAACATACAAGGTTCTGGGCGACTCATGTATGTAGCATGCATATGATATTTTATTATCTATGAAAACTGTGTATTCCGATGAAATCTCGTTGCTATTGGTACGACAGGAAAATATTTAAATTTGACAATGTCAAATAGTACTGTTCGAATCGAACCGTGGATATTCCATATTTTATTCATTATTTATTTGCCCAAGGGAGCAAATCGAAGTCACGTTTGGCTATAAAAGTGGCTTTTCTTCCAAAGGTGAAGAGGCAAGACACGAGATTTCAAAGGGAGAATGTTGAAAGTTGATAAAGCATAGCTAGTAACGCTTGTGTTTTCTTTCACTCCCCCAGCTAGAGCAGAAAAGTAGGCCAAATGGATGGCAACGTAATTACCGAGGGTAGAGAAAACCCACTCAGCCTTGAACGACCTTGCCCGGACCAGTGGCCAACTCGAGGTCAAAAGTAGAGCACAACACGATATGGGAAAGTGCCACGCCTCCCTCATTGAAAGCAAGAGGGTAAACAAACCCATGTGGCCACCCAAGGCAAACGAAATATCATTTATTTCAGATCAACAGCAACAAAGTTGATTTTATAAAATATTGAGTTCAGTTACATGGAGAATGCGCTCTCGAGTCTTGCATGCACTTAAGCCATACAATATTTTATTCCAAATTCCACCCAGACTAGTATTGCTTAATTAATATAGCAATTTAATCTTGCTGTACATAATTATTGCCCTGATTTCTGTGAAGGTTGTTTTTTTACCTCAAAGAAAGGTTCGTTTTTCCTAGTCACACGGCAATTAACTTTGTGCCGCCGGTGAATGCGAAATTTTTGCTTAATTATGTAAAGCAGTTTCTGTTAAAGATGAACTGGGTTTGGAAGCTAAAATAAGGAACCACTAAAAGGGTACCATGATTTTAGAATGAACAGGGATTGTGTAGGGAAATAATTAATAGCTTAATTAATATTCATAACAGAAACAATACAATTAATTAATTGAATGCATAACTGCATAATATCATACATTTATTAAATGCATGAGCCGAGTATTTATTCGGATAGATCAAAACGACTCCAGGTAGCAATTATAATTGGGAGTCCTTCTTCAAAGACGACCGAGAGGCGGCAAGATCATTTGAGACTGAACAAGTGTAATTACACCTATTGTTAGAGTTTAAAAGATGGCATTACCAGCTGACATTATTTACGACAGTTTCGTAGAAGCTAAATGACTTTCTAGAAGTAGATTAATTACGATAAGATCGTCGCTCATGATCGATCACTACGTGGAATAACAATAAGTCCCTCCCACACGGGATGGCGGCATATACCTTCAAAGTGCTGCGTACGGGGAACAATTAATGAACCCAAACGCAACAATAGAATGATTGACAGGCAGAGAGGTCCCAATTGACGATAAGGGCCCAAGCTGTCCAAATGTTACTATATTTAGCATTTCAATAATAAATCAATACTACAATGGATTGATCATGGCCGATAACGCCACAGTATTTAAGCTGAACCTCGGAATGCGTGATATCATCCCGATCACCAGCAGCTTACCAGTCGCTAACTAGTTCACGCCAGTCAAATTCCGAAGGCCGTAATCCAGAAGTACGCCAGGCAGATTTCCGTGCCGAGCTAGCGACGGGGCTTTGCCGCTCAGCCGACCCGTGGGCCCATGGCCGCACTCAAACTTCCATTAATGAGCTAAGTATTCTGATTTATTAGCGATAGCTAATTGTGTTTATGCTTAACTAGTACCAATCCGTACGCTACTAAATTAACCCGAGTTCCTTTAATTTACCTCAAGAGAATATAATAATGATTAGGTTTACGGCTCGACTTAATCCGTAATGCCATTCGTTAAACTCATGTCAATCATTGTAATCATACAATCAAATCATAATAATCTGTCACTGATTTAATTGGCCATATGTGGGATCAATATTGTGTACAGCGGAGTGTTGATTAAAGGCCCAGTATAATTGGATGTTTGCTTATTATTTAGCCTACCTATTTTATACTTGATTAGTGTTTATTACAATTGTTTGCCCTTATGCCATCCTAGACAATAATGTTTATTCTAGTCAAATGGTCACTGGAATAGAACATTACAATTTACATTACCTGTAAATTTAGCATTCTTACTCTTGAATGCATTTTCCCTCCAGAGATTTACAAACAACTAACCCCCGAAGAGTGCATGCGTACTCCCATCCAAACTAGTTAAAACAGTCCATGTGTGCCAATGGCAACTTTTATTAGTTCTCGTCCCGATCAGACGTGCGTCATTTTCTCTCTATTGTGCGCTGTGTTTTAAGGAAGAGAAGGAAGCGAAAAGGTCTACCCCATCCTCTCCCGGAAGCGAAAGACTAAGCTAAAGGGACCCACCACCGAATGTTAAGCCATCGCCTGCTCTGCACACCGTTGTCATCAGAAGCGAAAGAAAACCAAAGTGAACCAAACCCGGAAGCGAATGCCTTCTTCTCAGCTGAAAGGTTTTCTCCAACCGGAAACGAAAGGCAGTCTCAAACCGGAAGCGAAAGGAAGTCAGAAAGGCTCCCTGTGACCGGAACTGGAAGCAAGTCTTCTACCAATTCTCTGGGCGAAAGAGCAGCAATTCCCATAACATGATGCTTCTTGCCTTAGGGCGAACACGTTTTTCTTTTCTCCCATTTCTCTTCTTTTCCGTCATGGCTCCGAAGACTATAGGGCACAAGCGTCCGTCGGCACCCTCATCAAGTTTCTTTCCGCTACCCGATGGCCCTGGCTCCCGTCAGCCTTGTGCCACTCTCGCCGGACACCTGTGGATGTGCAGCAATCATCCTCTAAGAAAGACCGTCTATACCCCCATCCAGCGAACTTCATCACTCGTGTGATTATTTTTCTCACTCTTGCACTGTGTGCTTAGGAATTGAAATTGGATTGTGGTCGAAAATTTTAGTGATGCAATGTCGTTCACAGGATTGTCTAGAACAATTAAATGGCAAAGATGAAGATTACATCACCTATTCCTGGTTCGTTACCCTTTTTACCAAAGGGGATTCCACCGACTCTTGGAAAGTTCCTACTCGTTAAGACCACTGTAGCTTTAAAGTCGACAGGCTTGCCGATAATACAACCTTCTGCAAGCCACAGAATTTTTAAGTCGTCATTTCCTGCGAAATCGTCACTTCTGCACACTGTGCCAAAGCCTTCCAGTGTGGTTAAGCCTCATGCCCATCGTAGCTAATCTGGCAAGAGCATTTTGCCTCCACCTTCAAAGGTATTACCAGCTGGTCCTGACAACTCACACACACCTGCATAGGCTATTGCATTCTCAAAGGTGGTTTCTGCTTTTGCCAATCCAAAGTGTTAATGCGGACATCAAGAACTTCAAAAATCTCAAGTTCCTTTTCTCAACAGTCTCCTTGTTCCCCAACAAGAAGTGGCAGTGCAAGACAAACTCGATCCTGTTAAAGCTTTCTTTTTGAAAGTAATTAGTCGCTCGAAAGCGTTGGAAAATGTTCGACAAGACTCGCTCTCAGCCTATGTCAAGCTAGCAGACAAGTATGCTAAGCTCAAATCAAGATTAAGGCCAGTGTTCCAACACAAGATGAACCTGCTGTGCCGTGGAAGCTTTCTGCATTGGCCCAGTCTTTCTCCCGAAGCCATACATATAAAATCACCTAAGGATCTGTGGGTTCTACATAAATGCAACAGAGTTCCTCATGACCCTTGCTTCTTTGGCAAAGCATTCGACCTGTCGAAGACTGTGTCGTTGTCTCTCAAGGAACAGGCGACTGCCTTAACAGCTCAGATGTCTCGCCCGTTGTAATCTTGAAACGTTTCATCTTGTGAAGATTTTTCTGTGACGGCTTGTCACGAAGTGCCAATGCCAATCTCCTGATCCCGCCCCGATACGAGCCTGAAGATGAACTCGTCCCTACTGCCACATCTGATAGAAACTTCACCATGATCCGCAAGTGGACCAATCCTGAAATTGTTTGTTCTTTGTCTGTCACCTTGAAGTCACATAACCCCGGTCAATGCTGTTTACATAAAGTTTTCGTCTGATCTTCTTACCACCGTTGTCATTCCACAAGAGGCCCAAGTTCTGTCCTGCATGTCCTTCTCTGATTTCTCGTCAACATTTTCGCAAGTCAAATTCATTGCATGTTGTTATTGACATCGATTAATTCCCTTCGGACCGGTTTCCAGCTAGCTTGATCTCTTTCTGCAGTTAATCTCATAATTGCAATCTTTTGTCTCCCACATGGTGCCCTGTTTCGCAACTGCAAAAGTTTTTAGCTACGTCTCCTCTTTCAGTCACCTATGATTCCTGTCACCTTCACTGGCTTCATCTCGTTTTCTCCATTCTGCCAGAACCTGAACCTCAGCTACACATCCGTCAGAAAACAACGCTACTTCCTTTGCTGCTAAATTTAAAAAAAAAAAAATATTGCATGGTAAAGATAAGTCCTGCTTTGGCCCAACAAAGAAGACATCACACACGTTCTCTCTGAAGCATTCATCCATGCACATCACTGCAAATCACTGACACCCTGGACCATCAGGTTTTTCATGAGAAGAATAATAAAAGGAAGCCATTCATGTGGAAATCTCTTTTAAAAAACCCGACATTCCCCTTCCTCTAGGTACAATCTCGACCAGTTGGGTAATCGATCACTCTCTTTTACATTCTCCATTCAGACAGCTGTTGCGTCATTCACTTCATCTTCGTGCTCAACCCCTGGTTCAAGTTCTCACTGAAAACAACATCATCCCGAGTCTCGTCAATCCACACAATCTGCATACCAAATTCATTCATTCTCCACTGGCACCTCATCACCAAATTTTTAGCCTATTCCGTTACACTGGCAGTTTCCATCATCCCATACTCTCTGCCTTTTTTTCCAAAACTGAAACCAAGTAATTCACGTTTTACAAGGCTAGCCTGACTTGATCCTCATGTGACACGCTCGACAGCTCCGCAGAACATCAGCAAGATGACAGGGAAGCCAGGACAACTAAGTCATTTATTGTCTCAACTATTGGAACTACAACAGCGTGAAGCCAACAAGGCTTCAACTGTAATACATTCCGCATCACTATAATTAAAGCTTCTTAACAGCATTCATTAGGATCCTTCAGGCCTTGTGAACCTTCATCATCGTTTTTCACATGCACCTTATCAAGGTGTCGAATGCAACACAAATGTACATGAAGATTGATATTGAAAAATCATGCCAAGGATTTTTTCCTGGATTCATTTGAGCCATGTTTTTTCTCACATGGCACTAAGCCTCAATGGACTAAGCTTCTCTTAAAGAAGGAAATAAAGAATTGTAGACAGGAGCATAAACCCAAACGCCTCATGCCAGCATTTTCAACCAGTCAAGGTCATCGAAACAGATTGAAAATTTTTTTATGCTTCTCTATCACCTTTAACACCAGACCATAAAAGGAAAACTACTCCTTCCATCATCAATTTGTATCCACATTACATTTCTTGATGTGCCCACATTAGTTCAAACAACGACATTATTCCTGAGGTAATAAAAAAAATCGATGAAGAAAGAAGTACAAAAAAAAAAAAAGAAGATGACAAAGAATTTCACAACAAGGCGTGAAAGGACGTGTAGCCTATCACAACTTCATCATCGAAGTCCAGCTTTTTAACCCTTTGAAAGCAAAAAAAAAAAAACTAACAAGAAACTAACTTGTCATCCGGGATTCCAGGGTTGGAAGAATGTCTCAGCTCCACCTACTTCCATAATCCTTCAGCAATCTACACCTCAATTTTCTGCGCAATTTACTCTGACTTGGATTTTCGGGAAAGTTTTCTACTGGGACGATGTCCTTTAAGTTGCTGCAGTCTTCAGTCATGAAACATAATGTCAGCCCCCCCCCCCCCCACACACACGCGCGCACACAACCCCAGACCAATCCAGGACATTCCGGGGAATAACTAAACAAAGCAAAGATCTCAGGGGCTTCAATTATGCACCTCCATGGCAAGACAATCCTAACTAAGAGGAAAATCACAGTGAAAACTTTCTTCAAGTCATCATTGAAGTATTCTCTTTCTCCGTAGACAACATTTTGTGACAAATCTTCTCATCATTTTCGGCAGTTTTTCTTCAATCTAATCTTGTTTTACTGCATCTTCCAATTACATCAATTCAAAATCACATGTGCCCATTTGACATACAACGTCATCACCTCATGAGCAGGAAGGTTTAATCATTAGGATGTTCTTCAGGGTCCTGCCCTTTTCCACTTTTATTTTTGAAACAAACATAAAAATCAATGCAACGACTTCCTGCACCCAAACCCCTCAGGTGAAAAGACCTCAAAAAATGTTCATTTCTCAACATCCCATTTTGTTCAATCGCTACATTCAAGAAGAAACGCTCGCTTTCACCCCACCAAAATTTCAGAAGTTCAATAATTGCGGTATCACAAAGAAACGATGGATCACATCACAAACCTTCGACCAGGGCTCATTTTCAATGATTCAAAAGAGCTTGTCGAACCCTTTTCAACCTGCAACCTGTACCTTCTAACCAGAAACTGTATTCCTTTTAACTATGCCCTCCAGCCTTCGAAGCAGTGAAGTCCAAGCCCTCTCTATGGCAGTGGCAGATCCAGGAATTTATGGTGGGAGGGGTGGAGATGCCTTAAAGACCTTTTTTTTTGGCTCATTGTTGGTGGTTATGTATGGGATGGGCGCCCCCCCCCCCCCATGTTAGCTTTTATGATGTAGGCTTGTAGGCTTTCTGTGCTTCCAGACTACCACAGGGTAGTTTAAGGCATTACCGGATGGTTATGTAGCATTTGATGAGTAATTTGTGGACCGTTATCGGAACTTTAAGGCGGGAGGGAGAAAATCATCCCCCCCCCCCCCCGTAAATCCACCACTGCTCTATGGACCCAATTTACTTTTTCTTCTTGTCACAATTACAATGCCATTTCTCTCGCACCACAAGCTTTACTCTGAGCCAAGACACCAACGAACCCAGAAAGCCCATAATGTTTCCCGCACTCACATCCCAATCACTGGTGAGGAACAACAGTGACTTCTATGCACAGTGAACTTTAATTTAAAAGTGAACTTAGTACACTCCTTCCTTCCATTTTCAGACTGTCTGCAAATACTGTGTATCCAATCTTTGGAAAACTGCAAAAGTAATTTTGGTATATAAAAACGGAAAAGTAGCCGACCCAAAAAATTGTAGGCTCTATCCCTTGCATGTGGTGCCCCATATAAGTTCCTTGAGCAGATCATACAAGATCATATGTTAAATCATCTTAACTCATTAAAGCTGTTATCACCACACCAATTCCGTTTTCTTTCCGGTGAAGCTCGGCACTACAGCTTATCAAATGCATACCAGTGGACACAGACTCTGGACAGGGGCAAGTCAGTTGACATAATCTTCATCGATTTTGCAAAGGCTTTAGATTTTGTGGTCGGCAACTAATTCTACCTTAAACTCGTTGGCTTCGGTTTTGACAGCGACATCCTGGAATAGTTGAAGCCCTTCCTGCCTCAGGAGTCAGGCTACTAATTTGGGTGGCTCATGCTCTGAAATTCTGCTGGTCACCAGCGGAGTGCTGCAAAGTACAGTACTTGGTCCCCCTCCTATTTCTGATTTATATTAATAATTTGACCTGCAGCAACATCCAGATGTCCATTCCTAAACTTGCGGATGACATCAAACTCTTTAGAACGATCGAAAATAACTGATCATTTTGATTTGTGTTCACAAATCGACTAAGTTGATGCTTGGTCAAAGATGTGGCAACTTCCATTTTCATCTGAGAAATGCTTTCCCCTTCATCTGGGGTGTAGGAATGCGGTGTTAGGCTACTATATTGATAGAAAAGTGCTAGAGAGTAAAGATTCTGTCAAGGATAAGTAGGGGGCACAGATTTGCACGATTGTTAAGGCTGCGAGTATGTGTGCAATCATGCTCATTCGATGCTTCAAATCTAAAATTCCTTCAATGCTTGTCAGGACCTTCAAGGTCTACGCCCGACCTCTCTTATAAATACGGGACGCGAGTTTGGTCCTTGCACCTCGTGAAGCACATACAACTTGTTGATTCAGTCCAGCGACAGTTCACAAAGCTGGTGCCGGAATGTTATAATTTGTCGTACAAAGAACAATTGAGAAAACTTGACCTCTAATCACTGGAGATCGGTCGGATTGTCTTTGATCTCATTCTTGCATATGCCATTCTAAAAAACCTTAACGACTGTGGAGTCGTCACTTGTGTGCTCCACAATGGCAGCCATCAATTTCATGTCTATATGTTAACCCTACCAAGATAACCCTTTAACCACTAAATAGGCTGTTCCATAATTGTATATAGTCTTAAGTGCATCACATGACTTCCCTGTATTTAAGGAGCAGTAAACAGGAAGTTCGCTGTCTTATCAGCTGTAGCCTACACTCTGGTAGTCCGTGTTGTTTATTACCATTGGTGCCCACGCTGGGCTAAGGTGTGTCCCCGCCTAGGACATCACAACGACTTTGACCAAAACAGTTTTTTTGAGGTCAGGGGAAAGGGTAGGACAGGGAGACACCCACTTAAATTGGTTGTGAAAGGGGTGAGGCTTGACTGCAGGGATCATTTTTTAGCTTGAGGATGGTCAAAATTTGGAATAGCTTGCTAGGAAATATTGCTCAGGCTTGGTCTTCAGGCTTGGTCTTTGGCTGCCTTTAGGAGGCAGATCTGGAAATGTGACCTGTCGATGTATGCCAGATTATAGAATTTCTTGCTTTTCTCTCTGTGTGCGAAGATGCCTATTTTAAACCTATAAAGTTTTACTTTTTAGCGTGGGGATGTGTTAGTGGTGAAATTGATCCTTCCCCATCCTAGTGCATATTATTATTATTGTCATTATTATTATTTTCATTGTAAACTCATACAAGTTATTTTTTTTAACTTCGAGAATTGCATTGCTTTTGTAATTGTAATTGAAAAATAAACATTATTATTATTCTTATTATTATTATTGGTGGTGGTGGTGGTGGTGGTGGTGGTGGTGGTGGTGGTGGCAGCGGCGGCGCAGCAGCACGGGCTTTGCGACACTATCTTGAATGAACAAATAGCAACGAAATTAGGAAAGGAAGAAACCAGCTTTTTCTCTCGCTCAAAGGAATACTAAACCCTCCAAAGATTAATTTTTTTATCGATAGTTTAGATACAGGAATTAATGTTAACAGTCATCCGACGTCAATAGGTGTCATTGTTTAAGCCGTACGAATTTTTAAACCATCCAATTTAAGCAGACGATGCACAAGCTCTGGAGAAATTCCCGTTTGAGCGACACGTCGTGACGGCAAGACTTTTAAGGTGCCTTCCAGCTGTCTGCGTGACCAGCGTGTGCATCAGAAACAAAACGGCATCCCTGGGACATCGTTTCCGGTTACCTCGTTCGCCGCTAAAACATCATGCCGTCGTGCATAGCGAAGGAGTGTAAAAAAGGTTCGTCAAACCACAAAATAACTTTGTTCAGCTTACTGAACGACGAAAAGATGCCACCTAGCTGCGGAAGTGGTTGGATGTTACTGGAAACAGTGGCGTTACAGGTTCAAACTGATAAAGCTGCAACGAAGCGACAGCATCAGCGTTGTTGGTAGCCATGTTTATTTACACCCAGAGACTAGGTCGCACGCGCTGCACGATGGGAAGGGATACGCTCCCCATTTCCCTTAAATGTTTTGACGTCAAGCTGCGTCACGAAACCTCTACAGTCGCGAGTTCTCGTAGTGTTACGTTTGGTTGGGTGTCTTAAAAAACACAGTTATTTTAATTTATTACGACGTAAGTAAGAAGGCAAGTGACATTTTATAAGTTTTGAAGGGGTTTTCAGGGTCTTAGCTATCATTAAAAAAATTGAAAAAGTGAGGGCTTAGTATTCCTTTAAAGCAAACTTTGGTGAAGCTTCAGTAGTAATGATAGCCAAGTGAATGAAGACAGGCATAATCAATGCCTACGATGTGTCAAATGTCAATTGGCATGACAACCAAATTCGAGTCACAGCACATTGAGCGAAGACCTCCACTTCTTGGGTTCTTCATAACAGCATCCCGATTCCGGAGATCTTGAAAGCTGCGTCTTGGAGAAACCCGTGAGTCTTCACCTCGCGTTACTTCCAAGACATGACAACCCACGCCAATGGACTTCACAAACTGGGACCCATCATCACAGTCAGAAGTGTACTAAGGATAGGAAATTGACAAAGAAAAAACAAATCTTAAACACACAACTCTTTTCAGGGCCACCAAATCTGGAAGGAGACCCTGATCCTCTGTTTTGGTTTTTAATTGAACATCTTGGTGCTAAAGTCAGTGACTTTTGGGGGACCAGCTCCTAATCCCTAGGCAACCCATCAGGTGGTGCCCAACACCATTTTGTCAAGGTCTACTGGAAATGCTAAATTTGCAGGTAATTTAGGTTTCCGTGGCAATAGAAAGGGGGAATTGCCGGTTAGCGGCTTAATTCTGTTTCTGTTGCATTAATGGAAATATACTTTACCTGTACCCACCCTACCTCCCCTCCTGAGTCACTGGTTGACACATTTCAAGGAATAAAAAATGCCATTCACACGCTCGGAGTGTTCTTATAGTAGTATAGAGGGGAATGCACATGCACACTTTGGGGGTCAGGGAGCTGGCAGGCTATTGGTTATTTCTATGTGGCGTTCGAAAATATACTTTAAATTCTAGCATTCTTGTTCTGAATGCATCTTTCCCTAGAGATAAAATATCTAATGGCTGCCAGCTCAGTAATCCAGTGCACGTGTCCGCGCACCCTCCTACAAAACTGCTGAGGCGTGCCGTGGTGTCATCTTTTCTACTCTAGTGGCTCTACTGCGTGGACACGCTGTCGTTTTTCCTTCCTACCCTTCATTGATTTATTAAATCTTTGCTGATTGTCGTCCCTTTGCTGGCAGTCGCCTCTTTGCTGATTGTCGATCAACAAATGGTATGATCACCCTGCCCATCGCCTGTTCATCCTGGTACTGTCATCGGCCCGCCTTGTCTACTTCCCGGCCTGTCGGACCCTTCGCCTTCTTGCCGCCCTTCACCTGCCTGTCGTCCTTCGAGCCATGATCAACCCAACCGTTCGTCCTCACCGCTGCCGCCTCCTGTCGTGGCCTCTTCTCCCGGCCAACGTCGTTAACGACCATTCGGCTCGCGCATGACTTCGCCCGCCCTCCTGTCGTCTCCTGATGGGACTGCTCTGACACTACATCTCCTGTCCCTTGTGGCCAGACTGTGGTTTCGACTCCTAATCTTCAAGTTCTCCAGACCAAACTTTGCAGGTCAAGTCCCATTTGTCATCTCTCTCGCCTACCAGCTGAAGCTCTTCTAGACCTTCCATCCGATTCTTCCCACTACTCTCGGGATCCATCTCTAGCACCCGCCGGAGCTCCTGCTACTCAACCTCTCTCAAAGGATCAAGTTCACATGCTTATGGCCAGAGCCATACGTGACCTGCATACAAGCAATGATCGTCTCAGCCTTTGCTGTCGATTTCTTCGCAGAGCAAGTCTTACACCGTGAATGGGTTGCAGCATATTCTTCAGTAGAAGACGTTCTTTTAATTGTAATGTAAGCCCTTCACAAGCGCCTTCGCTCCCGTCTGTTGCTCTGTCGCCCAACAAGAAGAGACGTCGCAGCTCCAAGTCCGACAACGACGAACGAACTTGGTCATCCAAGCTGCATTCAACCTTTCGTCGGCCATTACCTCCTCCCTGGGAAAGATTGGTCAGCTCTCGTCAATCCTGACTCTTCGCCATCGACAGCGACACGACAGCGAACTGGACTCTGTTTCAGCACTCAACAGTCACCTCAATTCTTCCGCCCCTTCGTCTGTCGTTCCGGGAGACCCTTCGTCCAACGGTCACAACCAAGATGACAGCCTTCGCCATGTTCACTTCGCTAAAATCCTTCATGATGAAGATGATCCTTCGAATTCCATTGTCCGATCTTATGAATACAGTCGAAGACATCGTTCCTGACTGTTTCCTGTACAAGCATTCCTCACCCAGCTCGGAACCCATCGCTAAAATCCTTCATGATGAAGATGATCCTTCGAATTCCATTGTCCGATCTTCTGAATACAGTCGAAGACATCGTTCTTGACTGTTTCCTGTACAAGCATTTCTCACCCAGCTCGGAACCCATCAAGAACAAACGATTGTCAACAGGTTTCGGCTTTGGTCTATGTGACCGGAACCCGACTCGTCGCTCCGTCCTCAGCCAGTCAATCACCCTCCTCAATACACTCTTACACAATGAAGGTGTTCTTCTTGGCAGAGGTGAACCATTGGAACTGGACAAGGACCCTCCACCACCTGGTTCTTCAGTTCTTTTGGGGATGGTTCTGCCAACCCAAAGCACTTTGACACTTATCCTCAATCTGAATTTCTCACTACCAAAGCAAAGACGGATTTTGGAACAGCTAGGTAGATCTCATAGAAAGTTGAAGTCCCTTCGGCAGTCTTGAAAGACAACAACAAGATCCTTCGTCTCGGCCTGCGGGCTGCTTCCCAAGCTGACATGCTCAACACCGCCACCAATGCGGTTAAAGACCTCACACAGGGCTCTAGACCAGTATATTGGACAGAAATTGGGAAACAACGGTAAATAGATCACCAGGTATCCCACCACACCTATATCTGAAAGACGGACTGCAGCAACCATTCACACTCAGCAAGAAGAACACGTAGAACCACCAATGTGATGCTAACAAACCGAAAGTCACACAAAAAAAATTACTTAAAAAAGTGCAACGAACCAAACGGAACTACTGCCGGTGCTTCAACAAGCATTATCAAACCTGGCCTGACGCATTATACTTAAACGTGTTAAAATTTTCTATTTTATTATTATCTTTCTATTGCGGCAAAAGTGTAAATTACCTGTAATTTATTGCATTTCATTGCTGTTTCCCTCCAAAGATTAATCCTAAATCCAGCCACCCAGCTCCCAAACTCTGGAGTGCGCATGCGTACCGCCTCCCAAGTAAGTCGAGAGCTTGTCAGCAGGTTCACCTTTTAATTTCTGGCGCTCGTTTGAGCACGACGTGTGTTTTTCTCCCTCCACATGTTCGATGTTGTTATGACAGCCTCTTTCACCACCCAACTTGTTTTAGTGTGGCTGGCCTTCTTTCGCTGCTAAATGGCAAGCGAAGTTTCCAGGTCAACAATCCTGCTGCCACCACGGTGTTGTCAAGACGAAAAACAACCTTCGACACCACTTCTTGTGGCTACGATGAGGGTGAAAAGCGCTAGCCCTCCTTTCTGGTCTCACACCTCTTCCGGCTGAGGCGAAAAGACTATCTTTGGCCCTGCTTCCGGTGGTTACCTTGGGGGCGAAAGGACACCAGCTCTGCTTCTGGCCTCACGCCTCTTTCGGCTCTGGTGCAAAGCTGTCTTCAACCCCATTTTCTGTGGCTGTGGTTGCTACGAGGGTATCGGATATCCGCTCAAATTCGAATTGCAGCGTGAGTAACGATGCAAATAGAAGAAAAAACAGCACAATGCCTGACGAAGACAGTCGAAGCGTATTCCAACACCTCTTAAGGACTGTCGAAAATTCGCGAATCCTGAGTGTACGTATTAATTTTGTAAGAATGAGCATTTTAACCAGACCTGTTCAAAGATCTATTTTCTGAATTGGTCGCCCAGAAAAGGCTATTGTTTGTTATTGTCATCTTTAGTGTTTAGGGGGCCGGACAACACTTCAGGCTGTCATGATGTGTCCCAGCTTGTGAAGTCCGTCTGCATGATCGTTGGTGTCCTTGAAAAAGTGCAAGGTGAAGACTGGCAATTTTCTTCACGATGTCGCTTGAATAAGCTAAGGAATGGGGATGCCAATGTGGAAAGCCCAAGAAGAGAAGATAGCTCACAGTTTGTTTTCCGTGATTCAGTTGTTATTGTTGTGGTTGTTGATGCCAGATGCTTAGAAAGTGTCCACCGTCATGGTTTTGGCTGGCTGGCTGTCATCGCTTTCAGTTCGTGCTAGTAAATCTTAATGCCCGAATGGGGCAGATTCGACATCCAAGTTCATCCCCTGTGATCGTAGCAAGAGCATGAATAATTAATTGCTAAGAGGGTTCATTTGATTCCAGAGTTTTTCTCTGAACAATCCACTTGATGTCCGTGCAATGGTTTTAAAATCTTCAAGGAAGAACAAGTTGGTCGGGTCCATTGAGAGGGCTTGTACATCAAGAAGACGGTTTTCTAGTTGGAAGGTGAAGGTTGTAGTTTGCCAAGGGTTTATGAGGTTTCTTCATGAGTGAGATCAGAACTAAAGAGAGATCCCAATCTGGGAGGAATCATCTGGTTGCAGGTCTTTCGATTTTAAAGATTTGATGAGGGTCGAGATGCGATAATCTCCTAGCAAATCTTCTCTTCTTGCTGTTTTAAAGACCAGGTTTAGTGCAGATCGGTCAACTAAAATGATTGATTCATTTAAGCCTGAATTAAAAAAAGGCTTGTTAAGAACATTAGAAGTTTAGAAGTTCAGGCAAAGTGGAACGGTTGGACTGGCTTTCTGCTTACGACACCAAGAAAACCACTTCTTCAATTCCTGTCTCTTTGATATGGAGGCTATTCGTGTCATTTCAATGCGCTGGTGTTTTGGGCGGAATTGACTTCCTTTCCTTCTTGATTGAAGGTTTTGAGATACTGGCAACCACCTCGAGTTGACAGACAGCGTTCATAGGAGTTGAGGGAATCCAGTGTAAATGGCCAAATAGTAGCTGCCCAGATGAACAAGCCATGTGATGTCAGTTGTCAAACTTTTCAGCTGGATTTGTGGCAGAAGTAGGAATCTTCAGAACGTGTTACTGCAATGGAGTTCGGACATGGTGATGACACGGCATCCACTGCCCTTGTTTGATCATTTGAATCTGGCTTTGGCCCTTGTGGGAATTGGTTGACCGTTCGAGTTCCCAAAGTGGTGAAAAATGTCTGCTGAAGGATTTCTTTATCGTCCGATTTCCCATGGTTGTTTCGCGACTTTCCTCGGGAGAGTCAGCAATTACATTCCGTTTTCCTGGAATGCGATGGGACAGAAGTGACATTCCACACTGAATGTCAAACATGAAAATTTTGAGGTGACATTCTGAACTTTGTTCCTTTTTCTAACCAGAGTTGGTCTGCGACAGTGTTTAGTCCGTCTGGACTGTTTTCATTTCCCTCAATGATCAGTTTGGATAAGTTTGGGGGAAATGTGAAAACTGCCTTGCTTTTCAAACGTTTTCATGATCGGCTTCTTCTTTCCAAGATTTAGAAGTTTTGTGGTTTTCCATTTGGGCTTCGTTGTTCTCCGTGTGTTTGTTCGTTAGAAGCAGCAAGTCTTGATGAGGTCCATCAAGTCACAATTCTGTTGAAGGGTTTAACAGGAAAATTATTTATCCTCGTGGCGTGTTATTTTTTTTTTTTTTTTTTTGCATCCTAATCAATTCCCTGTGCAACTTGGTTTGCCAAGGATTTCTTTTTTGATATTAAAAAAATTTAGGTTTTATTTTATGTTTGGCTTTAGTTCAAATGATAAGTGATGTCAAAGGTGACCTATCTAGCGTGTCGCCATTGGGTCTTCGTGTTGTAGTCTTGACTTGGGTCTACCCCTGAAATCAGGAGAAGCACAAGTCTTCGTTGGTTTGGCGGGAAGCTGCGGAGGGTTCCGTTTCCTTTTGTGTCTACAGCATCCGGTATTACCAGCTGGTCACTCCAAGTACTAATCGGGCCCGATGCTGCTTAAGTTCGTTAACGAGACGAGAACTGGTGTCTTCAGCATGGTATGCCCGTGGACGCATTCAGCTTTGCTTCCGGTTGTAGATTTTTCCTTTCCTTTTTGCTGTCTTTTACCTCTTTCGTTCCACGTTCTGCTTTCCCTTCCGGTTGTGGATCTTTCCTTGCCTTTCGCTTTTTGTTCAGCTTGTAAACATTGCAGTCTCGCGTGTTTTGTGCGTCGTTCTATACTTCACGTTTTGTCCATTTACTGTGAGATTTTGTTACTTCTTCATCGTCAAAATGATGATGTCGCTCAAAGAAGGTAACTGATTGTCGATCTGGATCTGATTCCACCAGTTGTCAAAGATGGTGGCTCAGTGGTATGTTCCAATAGTTTTTGAGGTTTCATTGCCACCGTTGGCTCAATTTATTGTTCTTGGCTTCTACCAAACGTTTGGAAGAGGTGCAACTTTTGGGATTACGAATCCTGATCCCATGACACCAACAAATCACGTTGCCATTATATTAATAGGCTAGTCATTATCTCATTGAATGACGGCCCAGATTTTTTTCATGGTGAGGGGGGGGGGGCAGGACGTTGCAGGGGTCAATCCTTAAAAGACCTCAGCTGTGAAGTTAATGCGTTGAAGCATCGAGTCATCGAGTCATGAGATGAACACATTGTGGAAAGTGGTTTCGGAATCAAAACCAAAACAGGATGTGAATCCTCTGCTCTTCAGGGAAAGGTCATCCTTGAACTTTCGAAGAACACCTCTTCTTCATCAGAAGCACAACAAACATAGTTTGAAAACAGTGGATGTTACATGTAGTCAAGCGAAGCAGGTGACACAGAAATTTAAACTTCCACCACGAGCGTCGCAATCACTGATCTCCAACCATCATTCAGGACTGGCTGGAAGAGGGGAAGCTCCCAATGCTCATCCAATATGGTGGTCAGTTCGGACAAAATGATGCTTTCAATTAGATCGTAGGTAGGACCAGTGAGATTCATAAGGGGAACCCGACTGCGAGATAAACCTTTAATAGCTAATGACTCAAGAGCATGCAAATGGGCTCCTTGCTTGGTGTGGAGTGAAGGAAAACTGAAGCTTGGATAACGTAAACCTTGCAGCAGATCTCAAAGTCATTGCACGTCATTATTCTTGGGCTCCAAATTTAATTCATCCTCTGACGGTCAAGCTGCTCAGGAAACCAGCACGTCAGTGCTTTGATCTTTCCTATTACCTTTGATCTCCGACAAAATACTGACGTGACTGTTCGTTTTACGGATAAAACGAATGGCACAGTTTTGTTAAACACAGTGGAATATAATCAGAGAGTGGTGGAAGAAACTGTGTCTTCGAGAATTTATTGTGAGGTCGGCTACCTTAAGTGCAGACCGGTTCACTTCCTTGTTTGTAACAAGCTTCAGTCACTTGTTGACAAGAAACTCCTTCCAAATGGAGAGGTGGCCAAATTGAAACCTTTGGATGGACACGTAATGATCTTGTTAGACATCCCTTAATGCTCTCAGTTAGTCAAAGAATAGATTAAAACACTGACACGCTGGTTTTTTGAGCAGTCTGGCCCTAAAAGGCTGAAGTAAATTTGGAGCCCAAGAATAATGACCCGCAATGACTTTTGAGATATTTTCAGAAGGTGTCAGAAAATAGAGTAGAAGAGTCGAATGTGGGTCCAGTTCAAGCACACACAACTCTATATCACTGAGAACTCTTGACAAAAAATTTAACATTGGAGGGGTCCGAGGGGAGAGGGGTGTCAGCCACTGGGGTAGGATACGGCACTAGAGCAAAATGACCAACGACTGGCAGTCCAGAAGCAGCATCTGCAAAGGGACAACTGGGGAGGGAGGAGGGAGGCACCACTTGAGGAGCGGGGAGGGCTTGCATAGGTTGCAAAAATACATTTGGGGAATCCACTCGGTGAAAAATATTGGTGAGCTTCTAGATTCCATCAAAGCTGTCAACCTCACAACGGATCATCAACTTGTATCATTCGACGTGGAAGGACTTTTTCCTAGCCTCCCCGCTCCCACATTTTCACCATGTTTGACTGTTCAGCCAAGAGGATGAAAATCGCTAACGATGAACACGAAGATGACAGGGAACTCCTGAAGACTATTTTGTAATCCATCTACGTTACGTTTAGGAGCCATACCTTCCAGCAAACAACAGAATCATGATGGGATACTCCTGTTCCAGTGCCGTCAAAGTTGATTTTGCAGTTCTTGGATGAGTGGAGTGTACAACACTTTCTGGAGCTCCTTATTTGGAAAAGGTACATCGATGATGTTTTTGCCTCACCTCTGAAAGCTGAATGTGATGCCATTTTGAAGACAATGA
Organism: Lithobius niger; assembly: GCA_023313725.1. NCBI lineage: Eukaryota > Metazoa > Arthropoda > Chilopoda > Lithobiomorpha > Lithobiidae > Lithobius > Lithobius niger. Next base: position 23,397 of record JAHWFP010077207.1, read on the forward strand.
ATGAGAAGCTTCTATCCAATTTACTATGGGAGTCGAGCAGGAGGGCAAGCTCGCCTTTCTTGAAGTGCTTTTTACCAATGAGAGGGGAAAGATTGGCTTTTGCCATTACAGACACTTCCCCACTCTACCTTTCACATCAGCAAGTTTCATCCCCCCCCCCCCCCAAACACCTTTTTAAGGTTCTCCTGAGAAACGATTTCTCTCGAGTTATAGAACACTCATCCTCGAAAGAGACTGCCGAACAGTTTTTGTACTTTACTAATATCGCCTTTCTGGAAAGGGGTTGTCCAGCTAAGATGATCAACGAAGACATGAAAAAAGCTAAGAACCATGCCAATTAGAGGGGTTGGACCCCACTACCCACCCTTTCTCGACCGATTGAGTACGTGACATGTTTACCACACAGGAGTAAAGATGCTCACAAGATTCTGAGTCAGCAAGGAATCCAATGTCGCTTGAGATATACTTCCAACGTGATGAAGCTCCTCAATTGTTGCCCTACCCCTCTGGCTCCCCCCTTTCCCCACCCCATCTCCACCTGGTACTCGCCCCAACCACCATTACCCCACTCGCAGAAGGGGAGTTGCAACTTCAGCCTCGATCCTCCCCTAACCATGTTGCCTGCTGTTGCCGAGTTTTGTGGTTCAACCAAGCTACCACTGCCCAACATAAGAGACCTAAGCAAGGTGGTTTACAAAGTTCCTTGCCTCGATTGCCTCTGTGTATGTTGGCGAAACCAAATAGAAACTGGAGGTGAGGCTTCTGGAACACATAGGGGCCACCCGACGGGAAGAGAAACTTAACAGCATCGCCCAACACCGCATGAAGACCAAAACAAAATATTGCATAGGACCAAGCTTCAGTTCTCTGCACTCCACACCAAGTAAGGAGCCCAGTTGCGTGCTCTTGACTCTTTAGCTATTAAACGTTTCTCTTGCAGTCAGGTCTCCCTTAGCACCTCACTGGTCCTAGCTATGATCAGATTGAAAGCATCATCTTGGCCGAACTGACCGCCTGATTGGATGAGCGTTGGGAGCTTCCCCTCTTTCAGCCAGTCCATAACGATGCATACAGGTCAGTGGTTGCGACACGCGTGGTGGAGGTTTAAATTTCTAAGTCACCTGCTTCGCTTGACAACATGTAACGTCCGTCGTTTTTAAACATTTTTGTTGTTCTTCTGATGAATTAGATAGGTTGTGTTCTTCGAAAATTCAAGTAGGCTGATTTAGGTGAACATTTCGCTAGTAATCGAAAGAAGAATCACAGAGCTCGTGAAAGCATGGTGTCTTCAATGTTGACGGCCTATGAAAAAAGGCCGCATCAGTACGGCCTCCGCTGGGCAGCGTTGAGGTGTCGTGGAAGAAGGCGACGGTTGGCGGCAAAGCAGTTGAGGCAGGCCAACAGGATGGCGGACAGAAGCGGCAACACGCTGATGCCAGACGAGTGGCAACGATTTTCATCAGACGATATTCCACTCAACTCGTAGTCCGGAGAAAATAGGAGAACTCACACTTCTACTAAATGCACAACCTAAGAACGTTGGTGAAAATTTTCGAAAGTCAATCAGTCACTGGTGTTATTGTGCTTGAACGTCGACTTTCTTCATCAGGCTTCTTGCGATTACCATGGTGGGCAAGGGAAGATTTCAAAAAACGAATGTCGACAAACCATCCGATGCAGTAGTAAAAAGCTCTCGTAATCGCATGAAGCCTGATGAAGAAAGTCGACGTTCAAGCACAACAACACCAGTGACTAGATTGATATTTGCACCAACGTTCTTAGGTTGTATTACTTGTGTATTTAGTTGAAGTGAAGTGTGAGTAAAAATTAGCTCATTATGCATCCATTGCTTCAAAGTAAACATCCCTTTAGCTAGGAAAACGTTGCCAATCCAAGATTAGCAACCAATTCAAAGCAGCAAGGCCATGAACACCGTGCATGGATGAGAGTACAGGACAAATCACTCACTCGGTCTTCAAGATGATTGTCGAATGGCAAATGCCAAACCCCGATGGAAGAAAGCCAGCAGCATCACGGGAGCCAGGTTCAACTGGCGGCAGAAAGGGTGCTTTTCCTCGGCAGCTGCGACGACTTGCCACTCCGGACATTGACCATACTATACGTGTGGAATATACGATTTGCATGCGGCACCTTCATCTTACTTACCTGCATTTAACTAACTGTTAATTTATGCAACTTTTATAAATAATAAATAAATAATAAAAGTTTGCCTGCAAGTGCAGGCGAGGACACAGAAGGGCATGCCTCTTATACTGGCCCTGGGCGTTAAGTTATATGAAGGATACAGCGAACGAACGTTAGTAGGTGCGTTTTAAAAACTTATTTAGGGGGCAAAAAGCCAGACGTCGTTTAAAGATTGGTACGGATGGCGCCGACACAACATATTCCGGAAGGGAGTTCCACACGCCGACGACACGAACAGCGAAAAAAGATCTCCGACATTCAGTATAGAACTTTGGCAAGGATAGCTTTAATGAGTGACCACGAGTCTTAAATGGGGTCGCTAAGTCGAAAAAGGGAAGATCAGGGAAAAAGGGAAGACCATGTTTCTTATGGTCACTTCCTCACTCTGCTCCTAGCGCACTCACCATTGTTTCTTTTGCCACAGGCATGAGTGGTCGTGGTTTTCTCTGCTCGGTTAAAATTTAATTTAGTCGTATTGGCGATAGACATTTTGAACTTTTGATGAAGCGAGTCTGCCGGGAGACAACAGGCAAAAGTGGCTACAGACTGGGTGAGTGAATTTTCCAGATGACGCAGCGAATATGGAGGAGACAAAGCTGGAAATTAGGGAGCCAGAGGCCGTGAGTAGTGCAAGTGAGTCGACCGTGCAAGATAGCAGCTGAGTTAGGCCTAATGGTGCGTAGGTTGGTTGAAGCCAAGTTTTCCTGTGGGGAAATTTCAGGAATTCATTTTCCATATTTACCAATACTAATTGGGGCCAAACTGCAGGAGGCAATTCGAGATGCAATATGTGAGCAGGCCTCGTTTGAACTACTGGGATGTAGAGGACGACGAGTTGCGTGAGTGAAATTCCGTAGTGGATGGGTCTACCCCAGGGTGGGAGGGGGGGGGCGTGGTTGGCATGAATATGAGGTGAATTCCGCAATGCTGGCCCGGCATAAAATGCGGTGTTGTAATTTCGGTGACGATTCTCGTTGGCAAAAAAGGGACGGGACCAGTGGTTTGAGCAGTGCTGAAGCGGACGAAATAGATTTGGGTCCCGAGGCAGCTGAATGATCGTCGTGATTTGGACAAAATGTGGCAGTGATACGGCCACTAGTGCCTACGGGTGAGTTGTGTGCAAATTTACCGAGGGCAAGTGTTGTCACACTTCCAGTGTGGGAGTTAGACACGCTTATCTTATGCTGGAATGGTGAGACAAGCACAAGGCTATGGATCTGTCAGTGTCGTCCAGAGGGCGTTATGTGATCGGCGAGTAGTGCCTGCTGCTTTGACAAACGAGTTTGTACCTCTGAGAATGTCAATTCTGCATAGGGGCATGACTCGAAATTCGTCAATAAAATTTGTGTATGGTTATCTTGCTTCAGTCGAGGCGAGCACTGGGGTATTACCGCTGATGCTGCATGCATTACAGTTCTATAACCCCCTTGATTATGGCAACTCATGGCGAAGTCAGTTGTCGTAGGTAATAGTGGTCGCAGCGCCCTGCATTGCTAATGGTGAAAAAATATGTACAGACTGCCAGAAATTGTATTTTGAAAATTAGATTTTCAGAGAAGAAGAGCCTGAGCTGGTGGCACGTGGGCGGTATTGTTTGGTACGCCATTACAGGGAAACTGTTAAATGTCAAGCCCAAGAGGCAGTGGCTGCGACGAAGCAAGCATTGGTCGCATGGAGGCGTGGTGTTTTTCTGATGCGGGAATATACGACGGAGCGGGATGGCATGCCGTTCGAAATCCTCGTGCTGTTCCAGCGTCCGGAGAGAGAGAGAATTAAGTGCGATCTGTTGTGTTGATTCCCGCATCCGCTGCATGGGTCCACTGCGTGTTTGACATTTTGGTGCTGCAGGGGCACGTCCAGGTGAGCTGTTTCTTTCGTACGTATGGATCTCCGCCCCATCATTTCGCAGCCTACGGGAGGTGGCTGTGTTCTGTGCTTCGCATGATAGGAATGGACATGGTGCGCTGACGAGAGCACTCTGTGGGATCGGCAGTGTCTTCGGCCGCCGTTGGGGTGGAGCTTCACCCTCCCTAATTCTGTTGATGGAGGACTGGAACCCTACTATCGGCAGAGGTGACGCATTGTCACGATGAGTTGTTGCCCGAGGCTGGCCGGATGGATACTGCGGGCCGTGCAGGAGCAGGCCTGAAGTGTTTGGAGGTAAGAAGCTGGCACTGCACGGCTATTTAGGAGGATTAACACAGTTTAGGAGGATTGTATGAAGGAGAAATGCTTATTCTACCGGAAAACTTGTTCTCGCAGGAGAATCAAATTTCTCGAAGTTAAATCCAACAAAACTTTATTACTTTCAGGACCCAATCCCCTCCGTGGCACTCCCGGGCAGGAACAGGATCCAGGGTCTTCAACTAGAGGGAGTCTTCCCAGGAATGTGTCTTTACCGGGAACTGTAGAGGCTTGCTTCATCCTGACCATAATTTGGAAGACGCAGGGTACAGAGGATGCTATCCAGATGAGATTACGACGTGCGGAGAAAAAAGAAAAGGAAAAAGGGCGGGAACGGTTTTCCGGAAACGACAGTAAGCGAAGGGAGCCTCGATGTGGAGGTGTGAACTTCCGGTCGTAGGGAGCGCAGTAGAGGGAAGACAAAGGCTGAAGGAGCAAGGTGGTAAGTCCGTTGGCCGGTGCGAAGGTAGAGAGGTGGAGGCTAGACGTGGGAATGTCGAAAGTTTGGGGCCAGCTGGGTGGGCCGTGATGGACACGAAAAACTCCTGGATGAACAGGAACAGGAACGGAGAGTGTTGACGTTATGGGGCCAGGAAGCTGTATCCATGGTCAAGGCGAGGAGGTAATTTCCGTGTCGCAATGGAGGGGCACGTGGTCCAGGGAAGCTTCGGTACGGGGTTGGTGGTGAGAGGCGCGGTATTAACGTGTTTTCCGGGTAGTTTCAAGATGCAGAGGCTGGCGGAAGGAGCGACGCGCCGGTGGCCTTCGTTGCGAGAGGAGGAACGGTCCAGTCCGGGAAACGAGATTTACCGATAGTGTAGAAAAGGATGGAGAGCCGGGTGGTCCCCGGGCGGTAAGTGGCGCCGACTACGATATCTTGAACGACACCGTCCCAGGCTAGAGTAGTACGGAACGAAGGGTTGAGTCGAGCTTTACGTTTCGGAGAAGGGGGGGGCGAGGATCGAGGCGGGTGCCCCAACGGAAGATCATGGGCGAGCGGACATCAAATCTCCAATTGCATCCGGGCTGGGAGGAACGGAATTGCGGAGACGGTGTCCGGGAGAGAGTAATGATGACTGTCGATCGCCACAACTACAGGAGGCGACAAGACACTGTCGTGCCGACTGAAACATAGTGAGGATGTCGTTTGGGGGTGGAACGACCCCGGGATGACACGGGAGGGGGGGGCCCACGGCGACTTCGGGGACCACGATGATTGTAATCCACTGCTACGACGGAGGGCAACGAGGCGTTGTCGGGCCGGGAGGTGTTGGAAGGGAGTCAAGGCGACCTCAGCCACCGCAACGAGAGGAAGAGATAAGATGATGTCATGCCGGCGGACAGGGTGAAGACGCCGTCGAGAGAGGGGTGATTCCAAGTGTGGTGACTTCGTTCTACCGTAGTGACAGGAGGCAACAAGGCACTGTTGTGCCGGCTGGGGCCTAGGGAGGATGCCATTCGGGAGTGGGACGTTCTCGGAAAAACAGCGGGAAGGGAGCCACGATGATTTTAATCCACCGTAACGACAGGAGATGCCGATTAGGGGTGGTATGTTCCCGGGAGACGACGGGAAGGAGGCTACGATGAATTCTATCCATCAAAATGATAGGAGGAAACAAGCACTGTAGTGTCGTCTAGGGACTGGGAGAGGAGCCGTTCAAGAGTGGTGCGATCCCGGGAGACAACGGGAAGGGAGCCACGATGACTTCGGTTCACCGAATGACAGGGGCAGAGCACTGTCGTATCGGCTGCGACAGAAGGAGGATGCCGTTCAAGAGTGGGGCGGTCCCGGGAGACAACGGGAAGGGAGCCACGGTGACTTCAATCCGTCGGACGACAGGGGCAAAGCCTTGTCGTATCGGCTCCGACAGAAGGAGGATGCCGTTCAAGAGTGGGGCGGTCCCGGGAGACAACGGGAAGGGAGCCACGATGACTTCAATCCACCGGACGACAGGGGCAGAGCACTGTCGTATCGCTTGCGACAGGAGGAGGATGCCGTTCAAGAGTGGGGCGGTCCCGGGAGACAACGGGAAGGGAGCCACGATGACTTCGATCCGCCGAACGACAGGGGCAGGGCCCCCACCCCCCCCCCCCCCCCCAGCCAGGGTCGGCAGAAAATGGTTTCTGTTGCCTAAAAGGAAATATACATTACCTGCGAATTTTAGCATTCCATACCCGAATGCTTTCTTTCCCTAGAGGCTCCAAAGTTGTTTAGAGCCGGCCAGCTGAAACATAAACCATTTTCAGTCGGCCCTGTGGGGGGGGGGGACACAAAATTTGGTTTCTGTTTGCCGTCAGGAAATATAATTACCTTTGAATATTAGCATTCACAGATGATCACGTCATCATCATAGGTCTTGGGCACCTCATGACGGGTTCCCCCAAAAGTTTCAAACTTTGCACGTTAATGAACGTAATAACGTAATAAAACAGTGGTTTGGATCTCTTGGTAACAACTGATAGACTGAAAATGGACGTTTTGTTAAAGATTATGGAAGGGGGTTGGATGACACGCCTGTCTGCGACTATGGGTCCCAGACGGTGTAATCCACTTTCTTGTGTTGACGTCTCCCTAAAGTGGTGGCTCGTGAAGACAGATTGGCTTCTCCAGGATGCGGCTTCGAGGATCTGGGAAACTGCGAAGTTGCTGTGGAATTCCCATGATGCAGAGATCGCTCTGAGTTTATGTGTTATCATCCGGACATTGTTGTTGGCGTGGTCGCTGGTGATGTCTTCATTGGCGTTGGTGATAATGGTTCTGATCAAAGACGCAATCATTCTTGACGAAGTTTCTCCGAAAGCGGTCTTGAGGGGGAGGAAGAGGTGGTTGCTGTCTTTGCGAAATTCAAGGTTTTCTGTCCTTTTAATGTAAAAGTGTAATACACGTACAGGACAGAGAAGAAGCTCAGGTTCGTGACCCAATTGTGTTTGTGAGCGCTGGAATGATAATTGGCTGTGACGATTCGTAAAGTTTATGAGTCTTGGCCGAGAAGATGGCTCTTGGTCTTAGGTGAAGGGCGGTCCAATTTTTGAAGAAAAACCAGTTAGTTGGGTTAAGCGAGGAGTAGATGTTAAGGCTGTCAGGAACACTGCTGCCTACAGGTTTGAAGACCGAGTTCAAAGGACATAAATCCTTCCGGTATATCGTTCAACCCGTTTAGAATAGCGTTTGCAACATTTACACAGGTTAGAGTTAATGTCGCAAAATCACCACGCACGCAAGAAAAAACAAGAAAATGAATGTGTTGGCAACATTTACATACGTTTGAACTAATGTCGCAAACCTGAGTTTTGCAGGAAAGCCAACAGGGATTTATGTCCCTTTCAGTGCAGATCTGTCTGGTAGGATAGTCGATCCCTTGAGCCCTTGCTGGAATTAGTTGTTGAGGGAAATCAATAAGTCAGGTAGAGGGAATATTAATATCTGAATATTAATATCCCTGATTTTCCCTGACTTATTTCTTCAATATCTCTGATCAAACCACTTGCACTTTTATTTGTATTTTTCAGTTACACAAGAGTCAACTGCTCACTCTGCAGGCACTGGCACCATAACTACACCTGGTTGGCAGCTACAAATGTTTTTCAATATTTTTTTTAATTAAAAATAAGTATGATCAAAATGTAGTGCAAAGGGAGTGGAACTTACGAAACCACACGGTCCTTTTTTTTATTAAAAAAAGTTCATTAAAAAACTGTTTTAACCCTATACACTCTGATTTTTTACCACGTGCTCTACCCTGCTGCGCGCATTTATTTTGTTACAGCAATATCAGTGATGTTGGCTTCCCAACAATACTCGTACGGGAAAGATGAACGCTGTAAATAATCCTAACATTTAAACAAAGTGCGACACATCAACGGCCTAAATAATAAATATAAAAGTATTTTCTCTTTACCTTGTCATTGTTGTAGCTTGAAAACAAATCGACCAGTCACTAGTTTAGCGGTAGCCGTCATGAATGTACTTCTACTTGCACGCACGATTGTTGTAAGACGGGAGGGCGAGCGCTTCTCCGCCGCCGATTGTTGTAAGACGGGAGGGTGAGCGCTTCTCCGCCGCCGCCCGCCCGCCGGCCGCTTGCCCGCCGCTGTTTTGGACAGCCTCCTACTGCATGGTCTAACACTACAGTTCCGTATTACAATTCACCTTTGTTACTTTTGCTCAGCCAGTCCAACAATGGTTTTTTTGTTACAGCTGTTATCACTTAATCCTTTTTTACTGTTTGAATCGTCAGCCCATACGTAATAATCGACATCGCTTGGGCGCAATTCTCTTAGACGATAACGCGTACAACGGGCGGCCATCTTGAATGGCTCGCAAATTGCTGCCCCTTGAGAATGAGAGTACGGCGCGAAAAATGAAATAATACGACGGGATTGGTTCGTCTTATTGATGTTATCTGATGCTGATTTGTTAGGTGATAGTCCATTGGCCAATTCCTTTGTTTATTTCACATTAAGAAGCAGTACTAGCGAATCACGAGCTGCCTTGTTCAGACGTCATCAGCAGCCCGATATCGGGCTCAACGCGTGTTCTGCAACAATACTGCACGCCCGATTTCGGGCGCAACGCGTATATAGGGTTAAAAAAGCAGTTCATTCTAACATTGAATATCCCTGACATCACTGACTTTTCACCAATTTTCCATTTTTTCCCAGACTTCCCTGACCGTATTTTATATCCCCGACTTTCAAGGTCGGTATGTACCCTGGAATTGGTTGGATTGAATTTCCTTCCGCTGCACCAAGAATACCTTTTATTCAATTAGTTTTTGTAGATTTTGTTGGTTGATTCCCAGACGCCCTTGCTTGCGATTCTGTGACCTGTTCGTTAAGAGTTCCACTTCTTCGAGGAGTTTGATGATGGTAGCAAGTCTTATAAGTGTAGGCCGTTGGTGTTCTGTTGCAACAGGGTGTCTTTTCTTTGTGACAGTAGATCTAGAATCTGGTAGACTCTTGGGAAATCGATGAGTAGATTTAGAGAACCAGGAGGGTGCCTGTCAGTTCAGTGCTGTCAGAAAGAACAATCCTTGGGTGACTATTCTCCTGTTGGAGATGTTGGCGTGAGAGAGAATCTGCTCTTACATATCGGTTGCCTGAGAAGTGGGAAGGTAGGATGGACATGTTCATTGGAGATGCACAGGTTGAAGTTTGCTGACGTTGTGAGAAGTAGTTGACGGGAGCAAGAGCATCCTTCTTTTCGAATGTAGGCCACTGCCATTGTATTATCGATCTGTTCTTGGCTGCTGAGCATCCAGGAGCCGGATTTCGTGGCCGATTTTGTGAGCTCTCCACCATTCCAGGGAGATGTCTACGAGGAGGTGGAGGTCCGGTTGTGCTTCCTGGGGTAGGACGGTCTTGAGATTGAATTTTGACACTACACCACCAGAGTCGGCTGTTGAAGTGATGAGGGGAGACCAGGTTGCCGGATGTGGGGTGAAAGAGGTTCAGCATCCATGAAAAATGACAGAGATATGGTTCCCGAGGTGTGAGATGGGACTTAAAGAGGGAAGACTCGTTTTGACAAGAATTGCGGAACAAGGTGAGCCACAGATGGGCTGTGGCTGCCAAAGATGGGCTGTGGGATAGGCGAGAAAGATGAAGCGGAAGACCGGAGAAAGTTGCTGCTTGCGGCAACCTTGTGGTCATGTTCTTTGATTTTGGATTTTTGGCTTTGTGAAAGACGGGTGATGACTTTGTGGACTGGACAGAAGGAACGCGATGTCGAAGATGTAATCGGTGGATCCAGTGAAAGATGCGGTGAAGGTGGGAGGCGGCGCCTATCCCATTCTGAAAAGGGGGCCGTGCCGAGAGGATATGCCGAAGGTAAGGGCGACGGGCCGACGCCAACGTTAAGGTCCTTGGGCGGAAGGCTGGCCAGCCAAAGGAAAGACTGTGATGAGCTGGAAATAACAATACGTGAATAACGATGGTTTGAAAGAACTTCAAAAGACAGGTGACGAAGGTAGGTCATCCAGAAGAATTGTCAAGAACAGGCAGCGAAGGACAGCAGTATAGGAGAGCTGCAAATGACAGATGGCGAAGGACGGCTGTATTGGAGAGCTGCAAGCAACAGGTAACAGGGACGGCAGAGTATAATGACAGGTTGCAAAGGTTGGCAGTTATGGAGAGCTGCAAACGACGGGCAGTGAAGATGGCAGTTTGGAAGAGCTGCGGATGGCAGGTGACGAAGGATGACAGACTGAAGGCACTTCAAACGACAGGCTGCGAGGAACAGCAGTGTTAAAGAGCTGCAAGCGGTTGGTGACGAAGGACGATAGTGTAAATCGGCCTCAAACAGCAGGCTGCGAAGGACAGCAGTCTTCAGGAACTGCAAACGAAAGGCAGCAAACTACGGCAGTTTTGGAGGGCTGTAAGCGATGGGAAGCGATAGTCGGCAGTCAGAGCTTCAAGCGACGGGTAACTAAGGCCGCTAGTTTTATAAGAGAGTGTAATGAAGGGCTGCGGAGGACAATGGTCTCGGAGAACGGCAGACAACCGGCAGCGAATGACGGCACTCTTGGAGAGTTGTAGACGACGGGCTGCGAAAGGTGGCAGTCTGGAAGAACCGTAAACGACGGCGGCAAAGGACGACCGTCCCAAAGAGCTTCAACCAAAGGCAAAGCGAACGACGGCGGTCTTGGAGAGCTGTGAACGATGGGCAGCAAAGGACAAGTCTGGAAGAGCTGCATATGCCTGGCAACGATGGGCGAGAGTCCAAAAGAGCTTCAAACGACAGGCTGAGAGCTGTGAGTCTGTGGCAGTCTAGGAGAGCTATGAATGACAGGCGGCGAAAAATGGCAGTCTGGAAGAACCACAAACGACGGCGGCAAAGGACGACTGTCTGGGAGAGCTTAAACTGACAGGCGGCGGGAACGACGGCAGTCTTGGAGAGCTGCGAACGAGTGGCTGTGAAGGACGGCAGTCTGGAAGATCTACAAACGGCTGACAAGAGTGGGCAACAGTTCAAAGGAGCCTCAAACGACAGACTGAGAAGGATGGCAGTCTGGAAGAGCCATAAACAATGGCGACGAAGGACGACCGTCTGGGAGGGCTTCACATGAAAGGCGAACAAACGATGACAGCCGTCTAGAAGAATGATAGCCAATTACGAGTGACAGTCTCGAAGAGTTGCAACGGCTGGAGTGAAAGATTAGTTTGGCGATACTGCAACCGGTAGTTAGTGAGGAGTGGCAAGGAGCAAAGGATGACAGACTGGATGAGTTGCAAGTGACGGGAGCTGAGGACGATAATTCAGGGTAGCTGCAAACGACAGTCAGTGAATAACTGCAGGCTGAGAAAGATGATTTTTAGTGACTGGCAATAATTCGTGGAGCTGCAACGGCCTGAGCCACGATGAAAATATGGAACCATAGCAGATGGTGTCCAGCAAACGGGAGTGAGGAACAACACCGTTGAAGACCTGTTATGATTAGAGCTAAAAAGCAGCAACGACAGTTGACGGAAGATAGTAGACAGTGAAGGACGAGCATCAGAAGCGTAATGAAAAGGAAGTTGCAAGCGGCAGTCAGTGAAGCATGGAGGTCTGGTGGTGCAAGGGGTCATCAGGCTCGAAGAGATCGTGAGACTGAGTGACTTGTTTTCTTTGAGTGAAGTAGTGTGAAACTCGAGTGGAAACTGGTTTGATTAGCAACAAACGAATAGAATAAGTCTAATCTGGGATATCGTGTCGTGTTTAGTGATGCTGGTGGCGGCAATGAGAACCCGCATGTAGCAGCAGATGGTCGGTCGGTAGGCCGGCAGCAGACAACAGACAAACGTAGTTTGGTCATACAACCAACGGGAACCGAGGCGGCAGAGGCAAGGGGTGCGTTGGCAGATGGTTGGTTTGTTGATTGGCAGGGAAGTGAAGTAGAGACAGCATGGAGGTGCCGGGACATCAATGTGTGTGCTGAAGGGCGTTAGCAAGAAAAAATCTTCCAGGAAGGCATCATTTGTGGCAGCAACTGGGTTCTTGTCAATGGGCAGTAGACAGGCTTGTTTTCGGACGACAGGCCCTAGAAACTTAAGAGGGCGACAGTGGAATGACAGTGAAACGAGAAAGAAGCAAAAGTGTAACCGTACAGCCTCACTCTAGAGGAAAAAATATGGCAGGCTGCCTTGCCCCTGAATACTTTTATTGACCATCTGCACACGCGCATTGCAGCTGGCTTACAACTTTGACGTCTCTAGGAAAAGAAACATTCGGGAAAGGAATGCTAAAATTCACAGGTACTGTATATGCAACCAGAAACAATGATGTCTATTAAGTTTTGTCTCCAGACCAGAGCATTTTTTTTACATGCTAACTGGAGGTCCAAGTGGACCTGCAGCTACCTAACTGGACCTCCAGTTAAACTCAATCGGACCCACTGGAGGTCCACCCTAAAAACGAAATAAAATGTCAAGTTTAATACATTAATTCTTTCATTAGAATGTTTTTTCGTTAACTACAAATTTTGGTGATATGGATAATGAATTCATATTCAATCCAGTTCACAACGGTAGGTAAAATCCAGTATCGTGCACAGACCACTGAGTGGGCAGGGGCAACTTTTGTAAAAGGCCACATTGAGGTTTTATTTTTCTGGTTTTGAAGGCTTCTTCGGTTTCGACAAATTGTCACTTTTGCTTAGCTGAAAAAAACCTTGACTATCCTGAAGACATATTTTATTTATAAAAAATAAGTATCTAGTGTGAAAAACTGAAAGATTTATGTTATATAATGCAGTCAGCAAAACTGATTTTGTAAAAATGTTTCAATTGCACTTTTTAAGGCCAGAAAATGCTGGAAAGTAGCAAAATAGCATCAGCTTCTGGGGTTTGCCCCAGACCCCGCTGGGGAAGCTCACAGCACTTCCCCAGACCCCCTACCTGTTATTGGTTTCTACCTACACACAATTTGGCCTAATGACTAGTGTTGCCCCCTCAGTGCAAAACACCACTTACACCACTGCACATAGTTTGATTATGTTAATAGTTAAAACATTAACGTAATAGTGCCCTTTATATATTAAAGTCGTGCCCTTTTGTGAAAGTGGACCTCCAGTCACATTTCCTAAAAAAAAATGCCATGCTCCAGACCTACACGTGTAAATTCGACAAATTACAGAAAGAGTAAGCATCAGAATGGGAAATTATTTCTACTTAGGCTAATGCCCAATACGCCCTAAATTTTTCGTTTTCGCATGGTCAGCACGCCCGTGATTTACGTATTTCGAGGATGAATTTGAACAGTAACCAAAAAAAATACATATTTTTCGTAAAGAAATAACACAAGAAACTAGTAGCCTAAGTCGAAGCCTTTAGAGCATTCCTCTGTTGTACGGCTAGTTTTTTTTTTTTTTTTTAAAGTGATCGTAACCATTGCCTAACTAGATCACAGGGAGCCGTCACAAAATACTTTTGGTGTGCCGGCCTTTTTTTTTTTTAACTCACCTCTCTATATACATAATACTCTCCATTAGAATATTATGTATATAGAGAGGTGAGTTAAAAAAAAAATAGCGAACTCGATCAATGGACAGTGCAAAAGAAGAGTTAACGATGTTGCCGACGTGATCGTTCCACGTTAGGTAGTAACAGGAGCGCATTATATACACGTCCTCTTATAT
>JAHWFP010077212.1:714-13493 GCA_023313725.1 Lithobius niger
GGGGGGGGGTCACCGCTCCTACTTTTTTGTCCACATAAGGAAACAGATGACAAAATAGCGGTATTTTTTTTGGGTGGGGTTAGGGTTGCTCGCTACTATTTTTTTCCAAATAAATGTTCCGAGCAGGAAATACGCCTCACATTCAGTGCAGATTCGGACCTTACACCGTAGCGTGCATAATAACCTCACTGTTAGGTGTAGATGGATCCTTCAAACTCCAGATGAATAACAACTGCCACTGGGAAATTCCGATTTCTTTTGGATTTTGCACATGACGAAGTAGCTATTAGTTGATATCAAATGAAACAATGAATGCACCATAGTTGCATTTACACTGTAATGGCCGCCATCTTGAAATCAGGGCCATTTTGAAATAATTATGCTTATTATCGTTAGATTTCCTTCAAATTTAGAACAGAGACGAAATAGTTGATACCAAGTGAAACAGTGAATATGCCATAGTCAGTAGTAATATCTAATGGCCATCGTCTTGAAATTGGGGATCCATTTTGAAATTATGTGTATTGTCCCATTTCGTTCAAATTTAGGTCGGAGACGATACAGTTGATTCCGCGTCAAACAGTGAACGTGTCATCGTAACTAGTAATCTGTAATCCACGCCATCTTGTAATAAGTCAGCCATTTTGAAATTATGCTTATTATAGCCTGATTTCCTTCAATAAAAAAAAATAAAACATGTGAAAGAAAAATAAAAAAAGGAAGTTGTACTCAAACTCTAAAGTGGGTGTATAGTGCATTCTTCTCCGTGCAGGCAGTAGCCTACCGTCAGCTGCACTGTTTTATAGTTTAGGTACAATTCTAAAAGTAACAGGTATTAATAAACAAAAAACGGAACGTTAAATGTTAAGAGTAAGGGTCTAAAAGTCAAAACCTACAAGGAACACGGACAAGCTTTGACAGTCAGGGTCTAGGTGTAAAATTTTGTCAGTAAGAGGCTGGTAAGCATTAGACCCTTACTACCCGGTGGCTAGCTTTCGTCCTTAAGAATAGGAAAGCAGTAAATACATTTTGACGAAAAACTGTAAATCCTCCTATTATGTTATGATCCAGTGGTAGTATGGTGTACGTTTCCTGCTTTGCTTTATGTTGAAAAGTTTATTTTTCGGTTTGGTAACATGACAGAACATACAAAGTAATGAGGATTATTGGTTGCCATCAGGTACCTTAAAATCTGTGAAATTAAAATAAGGTAGCTTTAAAGAAAGTTCTTGGATTTACAAAATTGGCTTGATAAATCATTAAGCAAGTCCAGTGTTAGTATGATGCATTTCCTGCTTTGCTTTAGGTTGAAAGTTTTTTTTCAACTTAGTAACATGACAGCATATTCGCAGCAGAGAGCATTATTGGTTATCCTCTACCATAATGTACGAAAGATAATCAAAAATTCTAAAGCATTAAAGGACAAAATGCGAAACTTCACAAGAAAATTATGTTCATAAAGTTCCTTAACGATATTCTAAGAACAAAGAAAACCTGCTACAACCGTTCATACACACGTTCTGTCCGAATAGACTAGAACTAAGCTAACCACCGGGTAGTAAGGGTCTAATGCTTACCAGCCTCTTACTGACAAAATTTTACACCTAGACCCTGACTGTCAAAGCTTGTCCGTGTTCCTTGTAGGTTTTGACTTTTAGACCCTTACTCTTAACATTTAACGTTCCGTTTTTTGTTTATTATCGAGTTTTATGCAATAAGTATGGTATTCACACTGGTTGCTTGTATGCCCTCGCAGTACCTGAATGAAAGAAGAACCCAAAAAACAAGGAAGCAAGGCTTTCCTCGAAAGTATATTGAAAAAACGTACAGTAGTAGGCAGTAATAAGTATAGTAAGTGATACCGACAGGTACAAAACCGGGTAAACACTCACGTCATGAGGGGGAAGGGATCTGCTCCAGATGAGGTGTTTTTAGGTATTTTGACTACTGATAGTGTCATTTTTGAGGTCAAAAAATTACTTTTCCCTCCCCCGCACCCCTCCCAGTGATAAATAACGACTGCTCACTAAGTTGTCTGTATAGTCCAGTCATTTAAAGACAACTATGAAATGATCACGGAAGGGACCGGATTTTAAGACTAACTACGAAATTACGGCAATGAGAAAAAATTAGTTACCAACAGAAATATCACTTGTAACTATAAAATCTAAAAAAGACCCCTTATGAATCTACAGTAGGGTTCATATGCCATTGACAATAGCCTGGCAATAGCCTCACATGCAACGATTGTTAATCAACAAACCTTGAAGCACTTCAACTCTGCTTTGCAAGCTTGCATCTACGAAATAAAAACATATCGAAATTGTCAGCATATCGTTATTTGGTTTAAAACTGTAATCTTTTTCCGGGAACCAATTCTTTTATTTTGCTCATTAATAAAATCAGCAGACTAAATTAGCTAGGCAACACTGCCACATTCCACGTGACCAGGCGTTGTTTGCGCCGCGGTAACAATGCTATACGACATACCCTGAAATTGTAGTCAAAATTGTTATCAAATTTTTGTTTTGTTGACATTTTTATGGTTAACACTTATTTTGATATCAACATGATATTTTCAGATCACAGCAAAGGCCCAGAAAATGTCTTCCACCCCACCAGGCGTGTATATGAAAAAGAAAGGGCGGGGGAAGCTGCTATTACGTTTTGGGACCACTAAGCAATTTCCCTTAATCAATTTCTGATACTGTAGTGCCTTGTCAATACCAAAGACTGAAACGTTTCTTAATTTTTTTTTCGTTCGTTAAAACTACTTTAGTTAGGTGGCCTACTATGTAAATCTCCGTTAAATGAGTAAGCTACTTGTTTTACGACTGAACAAGTGACAAATCCTTTTTTTTAATGTGTTTTTATGTGTTTTTTATGTGTTTTGTGTGTTTTTTTATGTGTTTTTTTGTATGTGTTTTTGTGTGTTAATGTCCCATTTTATATGTCATTTTATGTGTATTACGGCTAGTTATGTATTAAAACGGGTTAAAACTGTAGCCGGGTAAAACCAGTTAAACCATAACCTGTTAATACCGTAAATGGTTATAACCACTTAAAACCTAAAAATAAATACGGATCGAACAGAACCGTAACTGAACCGAAATTAAAATAAAAAAGCTAAACCGTAACCGGAAAACGAACCGAAAAAATAACGGTACGTCTCCCTGAACCATTAAGTGCAGCAACCTGATCGCTGATATTAGAATATTCCTAAACATGGTGCAATGGAGAGATCAGAACGGAAAGAGTTCATATCAAGATTTTTGCAATTCCTGGCATTCACACAAGATACATTATCTTGAGGAACTGCAATATCATATGCAAAATAAAGAAAGTTATAGTGGCTGATACTGGGTTGAATAACTTGATCAATAAATTTGACACAGTCAGTTTGTCTAACCGTTACAAGATAAAGCAAAGATAGCAGAATTACAAATATAGGTAGTGTTTGTTACCAACTGATCAAGGCCATGGATGGTCAAACATTACGTAGGGATTGACCATAAGGAATTAATATTAAAATCGCCAACTAAAATGACGTCATCAATTTCTGACGCAAAAGTGTAAAGGTAATTTTCAGCTGATCGGAGAGAAGTAAGCGGGATGTTAGAAGATCGATAAACAATCACTAGCACAAGGGATTTGCTTTTAATACGAACATTAAGCCAAAGTTGTTCAAGGTCTTCCTCACCATTTGTGGAAACAAATAAAGTATTAGCGTTAATCCCATGTTTAATGTATGCAGCGACACCACCAGCACCTTTATGCAAACGATCATTTCTAATAATACAATAACCTGGCATAAAGACTAGCTGATCCAAATGATGGGTTTTAACCGTGTTTCAGTAACAGCAATAATGTCAAAATTGCCAGCATAAACATATTCCTTAAATTCAGTGAAATGTGGCAAAATAGATTGGACGTAACTTAACCCATTTTTGACAAAGTAGTCACAAAGACTGATTTTAATTTCCTCAGCAGGACTAGTAAAAGAATCCTCAAAAAAGTTGTCGTCAGAGCAAGAATTATAAAATGAGTCACTGAAAGAAATAGGCAGCTAAAGCGACTACGTAGTCGCAACTGTTCTTCTGTACAGTTCTGCCACTTCAATGTTGAGGCACACACCTCTCTGCAACAACAATCACTATTATATAATCTAAAAACAGTAACCTTCACAATTGCCAGTTAAAAATAAGTTAGCTTAGGCTATTTTACATTTTTGGCATAATTGGCAGCTTTTAGGCTAATTTTTACCTGTAGTTTTAATTTCGTAAGTTGCAGCAAACGGAGAATTGGATTGTACGGCAAGCCTATTCATTTTAAAAACATTGTGTGCCTCCGGGCACACATCTAGTGTTACAACGTAATGCGCAACGTAGCCAATATAGATCAGTGGTAGGGAAGTGACGGGGGAGATACGACGTTGATATGCCGTTGATTCAGCCAGCAGCGACTCATAGCAACTTGACGTTGCTGTAGTACCGTGATTTTATGCCTAATTTTATTAACTGCAGTCTTATTATTTCTTAAGTATCAGACAGGCCTAATGGAGAATTTGCTTCGAAGGTAAGCCTATTCATTCATGCAACAAGCGACTAGACTATTTTGAACGAAGCTAAAATCCTTTTGTATTTTCGGCTGCTTGTCATACTTATGATTTCAATTCGAAGATCAAATGTTATAATTTCATTTAGTTACGTCAAAGAAGCCTATTAGCTATAAGGAGGTAACGATGTTTTAATTTGCCGTGTTTTTAAACTGACGTTTGAGAATGAAACTAACGTTGTCAATAGTGGTCGTCTCTAGCTGGTACCGCTCCAAAGTTGAAAAAAGCGACGGACGGACTAAGTGGTTGCAATAGTCTCCTCAGCCGGTACGGCTGTACAGAAGACTAAAAGGGCATGGTGAACCCTGGCTTTCATACGGTACCTTCCTAAACGACCCAACAGAGTGAACCAAATGCACCACTGTTGGTGACAGTTTGGTTCAATCCCTGCCAATAGCCGTGTCAGCTATGCATCGTCAGCGATGAATTTGTTTCCGGCAAAACGTTTACCTCGCGCATGCTCAAACCTCCACCCCAGCAAACCACCTCCCTGAAATGGTTTGCAATTTGGCATTGCTCTCGCCTGGTCACATCTATTAGCCAATCCTGGTTAAATCCATTAGCCAGGTCTGGTCGCGGTGAAGGTATGACTTATCGAATACTATGCTGAGCTTGTTGAGCTGTGTTGTAGTTTAGGAAGGTACTAAACGGCTGACGCAATATCACTGCGCACGCGCGACGTCAAGTTTGGAGCCAAACTGTCTATAACAGGGGTGCGTTCTGTTCACTCTGTTCGGTGCTTTAGGAAGGTACTAATAGATTCAAACACTAAACGGATTTGGGACCAGACATATTAGTGGAAATATCTTTGCCCGACCAGCAAATACTTGCAATCAAAACAAGTAGCGTCCGTTCATGACACTTCGTAAGTCCGGACTAAAGGCCTCTACCCACATGAGTGTATCGTTTATGATTATGTTTATGTTTACGTACGCTGCGTACATAGTCATTCCCACTTCAGCGTTGATCCTGGCGTCACCCCAACAACGTGAGCCAATAGTACAACACATAGCCTAGCAACAAACGAGTGAGCCTTGAATAAAGCAGAGGTTTCCTATGCCCAATATGATGAAAAAGCACTTTCGGTGCTATTTGGGGTAAAAAGACTCCACCAGTACCTTTATGGAAGGAAGTTTGTTCTGCAAACAAATCAACAAGCTCTCCTGTGGATATCTGGAAGCAAAGTGACCATCCCTGTTATGGCGGCACCTAAATCAAAGGTGGGAGCTGTATTTAAATGGCTACACTTTTGATTTGCAACACATCGCAGGCCAGCTTAATTTAAGAGCAGACTATCTATTTAGGATGCCAACACCGTATACACCACCTTACTTACAGGTCCCGCGTTGGAGAGTCATGAACTTAGAAACTATGAACAAAGTGCCCATATTGCCAGAACAGTTGGAAAAGTGCACACAATTGGTTCCAATTTTGGCTACAGTCATGCATTACAGACGAGATGGCTGGCCTGCTAAAATGGACAACGATACGTTAAAACCGTTTTTATCACAGAAATTGGAGCTTTCCATTGATCAAAACGCTTTGTTTTGGGGTGAACGACTAGTAATACCGGAGGTTTTGAGAAAACAAGTCCTTACTGAGTTGCATTTGGGCTAAACGGAAATCGTGCATATAAAAGCGCTTGCTAGATCTTGCATATGGTGGACTCGTCTTGATATATCTTGAGAACATTGTTAAAACTTGTAGTTCGTTCCAGTTAACCAAAGATGGTGATAAGCATGGTAAAATGCCTGGGAACAACCTTTAGGGGTTTTCCACAGGCTACACATTGATTTCACAGGACCATGGCAGAATCGTTTGTTTTTTGTAGTAGTTGATGGTTATTCGAAATACGCATTCAATAAAATCATGCGCAAAACCACGAGCGCTAGTGTTATTTCGTATTTGCAAGAGATTTTTGGCTTATTTGGGCTTAGTCGCCATATTGTCAGTGACAATGGCACCCAGTTCTGTAGCACCGAAGTAGATGCATTTTAGAACTACGACAGACTGTGCTCAAAAACCATTGTATTCTATTGTTATCGAAGCCAGGGCCCCCAAAACAGACCTACTACAATACTGGGTCTACCTTCATCGAAGCCAGGGCTCTACAGACAGACCTACTACAATATTGGGTCTGCCTTCAACAAGACCTACGAAAACCTTTTTGAAAAATAAACAGTAGACGATACCTGCATAGGGGCTGTGCTCATGAATGAAAAAAAAATTTTTTTTCATTAGTCGGTTGTACTGCTGTCGGTACGATCCACACAGATGCAGTCTGAATGGAGAAATGTTTATTCGTCTTCGGAAACTTTCCCCATGAGTTTATCGATGCTCGCAAAGTGTTTGTAGAGCTTGGACCATTCCGTAAACGAAAGTTGTAACAAAGTAACCACCATTTATTTATTTTCTCCTCCACTCTATTAGGATTTTTTCCCCTTCACTAGCCTTGTTTTCCCTTTTAAAAAACGTGCGGCAATGTTCAAAATTGAGCCGTTCATCTATACGAGCGTCAGTTTGCTTCAGATAACACAATGCTCAAAGAAATGTTTTTTTTTTTTTGACATTACGAAACGAGATCAAACTGCGTTGTACAGAGCGGTGGAAGGATACAAAAGAAGACTCTATATTTGAAAATTCTGTTGCGAAAGTAACAACTGACATTTGTTAAAAAAAATATCAGACTTTCAAAGGTTACAAAACGGTAAACAGTTCAATTAAATTTCTACTCGAGTCAAATGAAGCGTGAAATACCTAACGTACAAAAATCTTGGATTCTCAAAAACACAAAGGGCCGTGACATTTCAGGCATTGAAAACTACTTTTCACATCCAGGAAAGCAAAGCAATTAGATTTAACGATGGCTGTGTCCGTGTTTCAAGATTAGAAATTTATTTCAAACTGAGCTAAATGGGTTTCCCCACATACGTCATTTCACATGAAGAACACATGCTTCCGCCGTGTCTCGAAGCCAACTTGGGTCAATTAAACGTCAATAATGCATCCTTTTCCTGCATACAAAAGTACCTGTATTTCCCGACTGCAGCTGTTGCAGCCCCGTAAAACGGAGGTAAGTTTCGGTCCGGAATAATTTGTGCGAATTGATACTTTGAACTAATGCCCACGGCATGCTGAAGTCACAATTCACACTATTTTGTTCACGACCAAAATTATCTCCCATTAACGAGCTCCGACTTCTCTGGATTAGGTACGTTTAGGTAGGTTTAAAGAATTTTTTTTAGTCTTAAAAATACGACAAACATTTTCCGGCCCTTGTACACTTAACTTTTTTATTTTTAATGCACGATTCGTTTAGAATTGTGTATTTTCCCGTAAAATAGATTTTAAAAGTCCGGCAGTTGTCAACTAGTAGCCTAATGATGCTAAGTCAAATTTCGGAGCGGTTACCACGAAAGATCACTGCTACGGCGGTGTTTGAGTACGGGATCCTATCTGATGTTTCGCACTGGTGCTGATTTTGGAAACGAAATTGGGAACTGCTTTCCAGACAGGTTTACAATGCGCGGATATTTCCGCTGAACGAATTCTTTCTGAGGGATACTTGAGTATAAGCTAAGCTAGTGGCTAGTCAGAAAGTTGACGACGCAAACGGCCTCATCTGAATCATTTACCGAATGGTAAATTCCTAGTCGAGGTGTAATTGACGTTTTGGTACTGTCAGATTCTCGTTCAGTGGTAGAGAGGTGCATGTCGTCTAAATGTAAAGCTCGTCAGCACTTCGTTCAAATGTTAATGTAAAATGTTGCTCACAGCATTCAGTTTGTTGAAAAAAAATACTGCATAGTGATATTTTGGTCGTCTCGTCCTGCGGGGGCCCCCCCCCCGGAAAATTACGTCGTATTTTTATTAAGCGTTTTCCATATTCTACAATTTCGGAACTGGGTCAAATTAAAAAAGCTTTTGACTTGCTAGAGGTCAAAGCCTTTTTTAGTTCGATACCAGTTCAGATATTATAGATAAACACATGTGTAAAGGCGAATTGGTCTGAGACTTCGAAACTGCGTTATTCTAGCCGATGACAAAATTCGAATGATCGGGCCAAGGGTCTAACTGATATGCATGTGGTGGAAACACTTGCCCAGGAACCGCGTTTTGTCAGGTTGGCTGCCAACCTGACACGTACTTTTTAGTGTTAGAGGAGGCTTCGTAACTAGTGGCTAAGCATGCAGCCGACATTGTTTTGTTAGGAAACAATGTTGGGGTGAGAAATCTCCCCTCACATATAAAACCAACTGCCGAATCCATCTTGCGGTTCGGCAGTTGGTTTTATATGCTATCACGAATGACCTTGACCTAATTAAAGCACTTTGAAAAATTAACCAGCACCTGCAACAACATTATTTTACAGCAAACCTGCAACATCATTACATTGGATTACACGTGCAGATATTTTTTCCCTGATTTGAAATGAGATAAAAATTTATGGAGGAAAATCCAATCTTGAAATTGGCTTTCTCCATAGCCCCCCCCCCCCCACAACAAAAAGAAATACACTTGAACGAATAAGGAAACCATACCACAGTATCAATAACAAATTTGCGATATCATTTACAGATTTTAATAGCGGAGCAATTTTTATGTCAGTCTTCATCTCGTGTCAACTTTACAACAAATATTCAGTGCTCCTTGAGGCCTCATGAATCATAGGGCCAAAAAAAAAGTACCTTGTTTTACGGGAGTTTATCACCCAAAAACAACATGCGGGCGGGCGGCTTTTATTTTTATTTTTTATACCAAAATCTAGCTTGCACAGGTGAGAAAAACAATTGTGCTAGATTGACATTAAATTTTGTGCTAGATTGACATTAAATTTTATCTAGGCCTACATTTTTTTTTCTGAATGGCTCTTTTAAGAAACTTGGAACTTTACACGTTCCACAGATATTTCTGTTTATTGTTAGTACTTGTGCACCCTGTTTGTTTTGAAAGGGAATAAAAAAAATTAACGCACACGATTTTTTGAGATACTGGCGCTCCTGTAAAACAAGGTTTTTTTTTTATTTGCCATATCTCAAGAAAATACGAAACTGCATAGAAGACAAAAAAAATAATACATCTTAACAAGCAAGCGAGAAGTTTCTGGTTTATATCACTGAAAATACCACTGGCTCCATCTATTGACTTCGAATCAAAACATACAAAACGAACTAAATGCTGTGGGCAACTGAACATAGAGCGTCATCTATTGGGCACAAATCAAATCAAACAAAAATCAATGAAAATACTACTGCCTCCATCTATTGACTTTGAATCAAAAAATACAAAAACGAAACTGAATGCTGTGAGCAACAATTTTTATCACTGAGCATAGAGTTCCATCTATTGGTCACAAATGAAATCAAACGAAAAATTAATAAGGCTGAATGTGCATCCGCATATCACAAGTCTTTACTTGTTTATAATTTTCTCGCCAGTCAATGTTCCCCCATACTGCAGCCAAAAAAAAAGAAGACATTAATTTTAGCCAAGTTTCTCATTTTCTCCTAGATATCGGCGGCCATTTTGAATTTTTCAAAATATGCTAAGAATTCCACCAAAATCAATATTCTTCGGAATCTGGACCTCCCCTATCGATCTGCCTTGTCAAAAATTAAAATTTCCCAATTTTTTTTTCCGTATTGGGTACAGGTATAAAGTGTTAAAAATAAAATTTGGTTTTATTAATCTGCGGACTGCAGCAAAGCGCCACAGCCTTGCTGTTGTTGAATTTCGTTCAAGGGATTCTTAAGAATTTCAATGATTTCCGGAATGTTTTGGAGGAACGAGTTCCATTCCACAAAATTCATTTCGCATTGGGTTATAGGAATCATGTTCCAATCGAAAGTGTAGAACACGAGTCGAGTAGCGTCGCCGTTAAATTTTATCCTCAGTCTCTTATTTTCTCCAAGACGCACTGCATGAAACATAGAATCGAGAGCATTCACCAGCAATGAATTGAAATGTGGATTAAAACAGCTTTCGTTGATGGACTTAGGAACAACTGAATCACATTTTGAATCTGTTCAATAGCACCAAGGCCGCATTTTCATCGTCGCTGCCAAAATGAGCTTTGTTGGTCCTACGTTTCAAAATTTCTTGATTTAAATCGCCGTGATGTTTTAACAAGACTTCCCACTCGTGAGCTTTCAAATTAATTTGGGACTGGCCCGACGTGAAGTCGACGACAGCATTTTCTCCGAAGGAAGTGACTTGAACGGTGGCATGAGGGCCCAGGGCGAAAACATAATCGTCACTCATATTGGTTACTTGCGGTCTTTAATAATAAGCGGTATTAATTGTATTTTTGGTTTTTTTATACTCTTATCCTTCAAATTCGCAATGTACCTCTAACAAATGGTGCCCAGTCGGAATGACTCCTGAATTGGAGACCAAAATCGTGTTCCCAATTTGCAGTTCTATTGGCGTCCTGTTGAAGCTGACCACGGTGGCTGCCTCACCAGCAATTTTATGAATGGTCTTAACCGAATTAGCTCCGACCTGCAAACCCACTTGGAATTGAATGTTGATTCGTGAGGCAAGGGCTATTACTTTAGTTATCCGACCGAGTTCGGAAGCCGTGATGTACTGTTGGCCATTTTTTGACAACCATTTAAAATTATCTCTCGTTTCTAAATTCGAACGAAAACAGTAGACGCGCCTGAGAACTCGTAATTCCTTCCTAATCCGATTTACTTGTCTGTCTATGTATTTCTTGGTCGCTGCATCGCTGTCACTGGATGGCTGACCCAAATTTACTAATTTCTTGTCAGCCAAGCTTAAATTTCCATCGAAATCTATTTCAGACCTATTTCAGATTTCAGGTAGCCTAGAGTGATTGCTTCGTTTTGACTGGTGGGAGCCCCCAAATCAACTATTCTGTTTCCAGCTAAACTCAAATTGCCTTCTACAGTTTTGTAGAAACCAAGTGCGTTTTTAACGAATGTGACGGTAGCAGCGTCTGAGTCAGAAATAGGAGGGGCTAGGTTGGTAATTCTCTTCTGCCTGGCATTAAAATCAGTGTCTGGTCCGCTCAAGAAATCTCCATTATGCGATGCCGTTTTGATCCGTTTTGCAGAGCTACCAAATTTATCGACGAAGCTCATATTTTTTCCTTCAAGTTATGGATAATTTGAAAAAAGTTTTCACCCTGGAACAACCGTTGAATTACGTACAAGCAATACTGGCCACACAGTACCTCTCTAGAATCTTGGATACGTCGGTGGTTGGATAGGAAGTTACCACCGAGATATCTTTTGATCTCTAGAGGAGCTTTTAAACCAAAAGAATCTAAATAAAAACAGCAGCTGGGCCCTCGACTGAAATAACACACCCAGTGGCTTCCTAGAGCTGAGGAGTCCTGTAAATTGACTATGCCACTCTCTCCATTCCGCCGCAGACGTTGAGGAAGGAGGTCTTTGCTGAACGTTCCTCTGTAATTGGTAACGCCTAATTTTTCGGCATGTCTATTTAAATCTACGTTAGTCAGAGCCCTGTTTAATGGTACACCTGCTTGACATAAAAACCTCGTCCAGGGTTTTTGTAGGAAAATGTCCGCGTTACTCCAGCGAATTCCTAGTCCTACAAATTACTGTTTTGTTTCAAAGAAGGTCCAGAAGAATAACTAAAGTTCAACTGTTTATTTAACAGTGACATTGCAAAAGTTACAACAAATGACACACGCTTTACCACATGGCTTAAACAACATGACTGCAGCTTGCGTTCGCTCCATCCAAAACCGGAAGTTAAGTCCCCACCAGGCTAGAGCGCTCGATAAGCCGGATGTTTCATTCTCCAGGCAAACAGTGCGTAATTGCCAACCAGGCTTTTCCATCGCTCTTTCCTGAACTGGTAGACAGTACAGTACATTTTAGTCTCAAATTATATTTTAACCAACGATATGAATAATGCAATAATGCAATAAATTCTTTGCTGGGAAGAACCAACTATAGCTAGGCTATGCATACACCCAACACACCCTCCCATTTTTCTCATGCAAAAACATAATGCTACAGAATTTATAGCATTACTTATGAATCACAATTATAGAAGAACACCGCTGAACATAGCCTATTCAGCCGTCTTGGGTTCAGCCGTTTCGTCAGCATGTCTGCAACATTTAGTTCAGACGGTACTTTATACAAACAGAAATATTGCTTTCGTA
>JAHWFP010077212.1:13503-28317 GCA_023313725.1 Lithobius niger
TCAAAAACATATATTTAATGTCAATGTGCTTTGACCTCAAGTTTTCTGCCTCATTCCTAGTAAAGTGGATGGCAGATTGTGAGTCACAGTACAATTTTGGTGTTGTAGCCAATGGTGCTAATACTGAATTTGACAATGCACTGTGTAGCCAGTGCAATTCTTTTACAGCCGGAATCATTGCAATGAATTCTGCCTCCATTGTACTGAGGCACACCATACTCTGCTTTTTACAGCCCCACAAAATAGGTACACTACCCAAGAATACAATGTGCCCACCGAAACTACGCCGGTCGTCTCTATCGGATGCCCAAGATGCATCCACATATGCAACAATTCAGATCCTGTGACACTTGAAAGATCGATAGCATAATGTTTCGTACTGACTAAGTATCGCAATACGTTCAACAATAAGCGAATATGAATGGGCGTAAAGGCATTGTTATATTGGGACAATATTATAACACTCAACAGAATATCAGGCCTTGTTCTAGAAGCTACATACAACAAACTTCCTACTAGTGACCTGTATGAGAAATTTACACTTGTCTCATTTTCTTCTTGCTTCTTTTGAACACAAGTACCTGCCGGTACTGGTACACGTACCTTACACGTTTCATCAACATCATACCTCTTTGCGAGTTTTGAAATGTAAGACTGTTGATGAATTACTGTCTTGCCATCAACTTTTAGGAATTCAACACCTAATAGGTTTTTTACTTCTCCTAAAGACGTGAGTTCGAATTTGGACTTAAGCAACGTTACTATATTTGCTCTAATAGTTTCGTTTCTGGCAAACAAAAGCAAATCATCCACATAAAATAATAAAACTGCATCCAAACCAAAATGATAAACACAGTTAAGTCCCAAGAACTTAGAAAATCCTATTACCACTAATGTCTTTTCAAGTTCTTCCCACCTTAGTCTCTCACTTTGGTGAAGACCATATACGGCTTTTTGCAATAGCCACACCATACCATGGTTAAACACAGTTTTGAATCCTTTGAGGATTTCCATGAAGGTTTTGCAATCTAATGTACCATAAAGGTATGACGCACACTTGATATCCAAATGAACATTTGTCCACTTCATAATGGATACTAATAATACATAAAAGAATCTAACCAAAACAAAATTTACAACTGGGCTGAATACTTCGTCAAAATCAACACCGCTTGTTTGACAAAACCCCTGAGCTACTAGTCGGGAGCGGAAACACTTAACGCTTCCATCGTTATTTTGTTTTACCTTGTATATCCATTTACATCCCAGTACTTTTATATCATGAGTTACATTAACCTCTTTGTATACCCCTCTTTTCTTAAAAGACGCAATTTCGTCTTCCATGGACCTTTTCCATTCACACTTTCGAGGAGAGGCAATGGCTTCCTCATAGTTACTTGGCTCAACAATACACATGTAAGCCTCGGCATCACTGAAATCAACGGGACTATCCCTTTCACTAGTGGATACATTTTCGGGATCAGGTGTTCGTCTACCCTTAAAATCGAACACTGGTTCAAACTGACATCCCCATTCTACACAATATTTTTTGATACCATTAACACTACGGAATGTAATTCCATCTGGGGTGCGATAGTACACATCTATCCTACCTACCCTTTGCCCCGTCTTACGGACTATTTCTTCCCTTCTCCAATTCTTATAATCTAAAGGTGCCAATTTGGGGGATGAGCCTACACTATTACTACGAATGATTGGTTGTGGAGGAACTTCTTCAATGGTTACTGGGCCCTCAGTCTTATCTTCTGCTTCTGATTCTACACTAGAATTACCATATTGATTCTGACTCTGTACCAGAACTAATTCCCTTTTCATAGTTAAATTTAGTTGCACTTTCACTGGGTTTAAGAACACTCTTAGGCCTATACTGCAAAGACCTTTTCTCCCTTCCCCATAACTTATTCTCATCTACTTTTACATGTTTAGTTTCAACAATCATGTTAGTTTGGGGATTCCACACTCTATATCCTACTGTATCAATTGCATAGCCAATGAATGCCCCCTCCCATGCTTTAACGTCAAGTTTATCCCTTCCCGGCTTATTGAAGTGTACATAACACATTGCACCAGGTCTTCGTAAATGTCTGACTGATACACCTCAATCAAACAATAATGTATAAGAGACCTTAAAGCCTAATTTTGAGTGAGGGTACCTATTCTTCAGGTAGGTAAATGAACATACAAATTCTGCCCAAAGATTGCATGGCAGAGACGTCTCGTGAAGTATTGCACGTACCCTTTCTATCAAAGTGCGGTTAAATCGCTCAGCGATTCCATTCATAGCTGGTGAGTAGGCATTGGTTTGCTGGTATCTTATACCCAACTTACGTAGATAATCACAAAATTCACCTGAACAAAATTCCATACCTCGGTCCGTGCGGACATTTACAATTTTTAGGTTGAATTGTCTTTCACTTCTTGCACGAAAGTCAACAAAAGTTTGAAATACGTCGCTTTTCTTAGCGATCGGAAACACCCATGCATAACGCGTATAATCATCAATTATAGTAAGCACATATCTACAATTACCCAAAGATACCGTGCGACTTGGTCCCCAAACATCCATGTGAAGGAGCTCGAGGGGCTTCTTACTCTGTATAGCATCAATACCCTTAAAACTAGCCCTAGTCGATTTGGTTACCTTGCATACCTCACACTGAGGAGATTTAGGCTTCACTCCCACTTGTATTCCATGAACAACCTCGGAGTTTTGTAAATTTATCAGGCCCAAATTATGCTGATGACCAAACCTTGAGTGCCAGATTTCCACTGAAACTGACTTATTGGGTTTAACTTTATCATCTACTCTAATCTTATCGACTTCACTACTTCGTTTAAAGTCCCCCTTTTGATTCTTACTTAATCCAAAGGAATTCTTACTCGAGTCATATGTACAAGCTACAGCTCCATTCACATGTTTTGGTTTGACCTTATGAGACACAACATTGCATACGCAATACAATTTGTTTGCGATTCGCTTGCCATACAGCAGGCATTCATTTGCATTATGTAAATACACACTCATATGTCCCTGAAAAATGTCAATGTGATAAAGAGACTTATCGATGCAGCCAACACTTATGAGACTTTTGCAAAAGGTCGGAATATACAAAACATTTTGTAAGCCAATAGTACATGTAACATCACCGACTTTTACTTGAATGGTCACTTGCCCGATACCAACAATTTTTGATGCGCCTTCACCAAGGCAAACTTGCTTATCTTGCACTGTTGCAAGTGAAATAAACCAATCTCTATTTATACATATGTGGTGCGTAGCACCGGAATCCCGGTACCAATTGGGATCACCTTGTGTTACTTTTCCAAGAATCTGCGCACTGGGGGTAAAATCTGCATCTTCCACACACACTGCTGAAGAATTGATCTGCTCGTCAATACCAACATTGAAACTGCCGGCTCGGTCGTTAGTGCTGGATGGACCTCCTCTATTTCTTCCCCTACTTCTACCACGTCGAGGGTTGCCTCTACTGCTACTTGGGGTTTTCTCGTTTGCTTGAGATGTTAGATGAGGGCAGGCCCTAACCATATGGGATTTTTCACCACAATTGAAGCACACACGAGTGGAGTTTCCACCTTGACGAAATTGTAAGCCTACTTGTTGTTCATGAGATGGCGCACGTTTATATACTTTTTGAAACATAGCGAATGCTTTCGCGAACTCGGGATCATCTGAAGCCATCACATTTGATGCAGTTGCAGTAGGCTGCTTAATTTCTAATAT
Source organism: Lithobius niger (assembly GCA_023313725.1). Lineage (NCBI taxonomy): Eukaryota > Metazoa > Arthropoda > Chilopoda > Lithobiomorpha > Lithobiidae > Lithobius > Lithobius niger. The sequence continues at coordinate 17,267 of JAHWFP010077212.1, forward strand.
AGAGTATTCTGCTAGAAGTTGCTCCCTAACCTTCGAAGGAATGAAATCTGCATCTTTCCAGTGATAGATCTGTTGGACAGTGTACTCGTATTCTTCGGGCAATTTTCCTAAATATTGGAATGAAATTTCTGTATCTGTACGTGGTGCCTTAATATCAGCTAATTCAGCTGCCTTTTTGTCAACTCTAGCCATGGGCTCATTCTGTTCTAATTGTAAAGCAAAGAATTCACTTCTAAGTCTAGCCTCACGAGCCCTAGACACTGGTTCAAAAATAGTTTTGAGTTTTTCCCACGCTTCATATGCATCAGACAAGTTTCCTATGACATCCTGCATTCGTGTTTCAACATTAAGGCATATTATTGCCATGGCCCTACTCTTGTGATGATTGTATCTGTCCTCCTCCTTTACTGAGGCTGAAGCAGATAACGCCAGTTCAGTTTGCCACAAACGACCATAACCCCTTTTCTTGGAGTAGAAAACGACAATTGTTTTTCCAAGATTCATAATTGTTCACAGTTAATTTTGGAATGGCAATTGAGCCCCCATCACTCGTCATATTTGCCAACAAAATTACGCTACACAAAACGCACCACAGAGCTGCCTTCATTTGTCTCAATGTCTAATACCACAAATAAATATATATTTCCATAAATATATATAAATATATTAAGTTCTAATATATTACATAAATATATTACTTTGCTATGACTAATGAGTGCACTGGAATATTTCTTGATTTGTCGAAAAGCATTTGAGCTCCACGACAGACTAACGCTGTCGATGTCGTTATGGCGGGGGTTGTCAAAATCCACGTGGTTTCTTGTTACTAGTTTAATTTAATTTTAAGTTTTGGTTTTGCTACTAACAAAATACACAACGTAACGAGTTCTATTTGAAGCACCGTTAGTAAAATAGTTCAATGCTGCGAGCACAAAAACCAATGCTACGACTGGACGACTAGCGTTCGTTACGATAGGCCTAACCAGTTTGTTATAACGGGGGTTTTCGCTACGACGGAAAACTGAACAAAACTTGTCCCTCGTTAAATGGTCCCACCAAAATATTAATGTTAGGTTACCATACCGTAATTCTGGAAGACTTTTCTTGAAATGAACGACGACACTATCGGCAAAATAATATGCACGTCGCACAAATGTCCGTGTCACCTTAGAGCAATATACTCACTTCGTTACGGTTTTGTGGTGTCACAAAACCACGCACGTCTGATACCACTGTAGAAAAATGTCCGCGTTACTCCAGCGAATTCCTAGTCCTACAAATTAATGTTTTGTTTCAAAGAAGGTCCAGAAGAATAACTAAAGTTCAACTGTTTATTTAACAGTGACATTGCAAAAGTTACAACAAATGACACACGCTTGACCACATGGCTTAAACAACATGACTGCAGCTTGCAGCCCATGCTGCCTGCATCGACCCCAGAACGCGAGTGAGCGTTCGCTCCATCCAAAACCGGAAGTTAAGTCCCCACCAGGCTAGAGCGCTCAATAAGCCGGATGTTTCATTCTCCAGGCAAACAGTGCGTAATTGCCGACCAGGCTTTTCCATCGCTCTTTCCTGAACTGGTAGACAGTACAGTACATTTTAGTCTCAAATGATATTTTAACCAACGATATGAATAATACAAATAAATTCTTTGCTGGGAAGAACCAACTATAGCTAGGCTATGCGTACAACCAACAGTTTTTGGTAGTTTTTCTTTTTTGTGACGTCTTTTTTTTAAGTTTTCTAAGTCCGGCTCCCTTCTTTCTATATATGGTGAGCGCCTCCATGGCGGCGTTATGCCGTTTCAATTCTTGCAGCTGCCTGGCGTTATTCCTGGCCGAGTTGACGGCTCTGGAGATTCCAGATGCTGCTCCAGCTAAACCACTGATGGCGCTCAACCCCGCCAGGGCGGGTAGGAGAGGAATTATGCCGCCAGTTTGATTACGAGAAAGTTTCAAGCTTAGTCCTCGACCTGCCTTGCGAGCCTTCAATACTTTGCCGTGTTGCATTTTAGTGAGTGGAAGCATCACGTTCCCTCTCTTTAGCTGAGAATTGGAATGGCGGAAAGAAGGAACTTTGCCAGCTTTGACGTGTTTTAACATTTTTTGCTTTTGATGGGGAGTCAAAGAGACTGCTACGTTTTTGTACATGATTTTTTCCTCTTTATGAAAAAAAATAAAGCATCAAGCATCATACCAAAACCTCGACTTTACTCCTGTCCAATTTCAAATACATTATTCTGTCGCTAATGACCAAAGCTAAAGCTTTCGTGTTTGAAGGGACGGCGGTGCCGAAGCGCATTTTTACTTGCAAATCTATAACTGACGATGACAATCTTTCAGCCTGCTTGAAACGTCCAGTGCAACCAAAGGATAATTCTTCGAGAACATATTGACTTCATAAGCTGGTCCGGACGATCCTGACCCCAACCCGTAGTACTGCTTCTTAAAATTTACGATCATTTGATACAAGTTAGAAATGTTACCTTGCGGAAAATTTAAATTTAAATCGAGAAAAGGGTAACGTTCGGAATTGAGCGTTACGTGGACGTCTGTAAAGTTACAGTGATTGAAGACTGCCGGATGTTTTTTCGCATCGTTGTCTCTAGCAGTTTGAAAACCTATTACTATCCACCTCGGGTGTTGAACAGAACTGGTGGTGATCAATCTCCAAGCGCAGCTTGTCGAGGTGGGAAGGTCTAACTGGTCAGCGTACCAGTGTCTGAATGCGAGGGGGGTACTGATGACAGAATCCACCATGGCGTACAGTTTGTTTTTTTGACCATCGGAGGGAGTCACGTGCGGGAGAAACCAAGTTATTTGTTCTAAGACTATCTTGCCGGCATCAACCCCCGACGCTTTGAATATAGCATTATCGTCCGACGATCGAATAAGCACCAGCGTTTGTTGACAAGCATGTAAAATTTTCGTATAGTCTTCGTAAAAGCCCAGAAAGTGGGACAATGGCAAGGCGAAGGAAAAACTGCCTTTCCTTTCCAAAGAGCACGTATCTTTTGTGTTTCAGAATCAAATTCGAAGTATCGCCTGTTGAAGATGCATTATGGGAGTCCAAAATCCATCCTCTATTGGTCAATTCCGCCTGCTGCTCCGGAGAGTAACTTACTAAGCCGTTAATGGTGCTTGCAAAACCGGGCATATTTAATTGGTCGACTGTCTTGTCTCCTATTTTATATTGTATTATGCTAAATAAATATGCGGCGGTGTTATTCACCAAAGCAATTTTATTTGTCACGGCGTATGCCGAACTGTCGGAACTCTTGACAAGAACACCTTTCACGTGAATGTAGCTTTTGTGCGGGTGGGTGAATAAATCTTGGTTCTGAACCGTACTTCTGATTTCGCTGTTGGGAGTATTCACGTTCGTACCCACTATTGGCCTGTACTCGTGATAATTGTAAATGACGACTGATTCGTCCAGTATGAATGGTTCTGTAAGGTTCAGATATTCCTCATTGCTCTCCATCTTTAGGCACTGATGAGACTGTCTATGAAGTTGACGTTTTCAGGACTCAGAAATTGTCGCCTTCTAGCTCTGAAAGTCTCGTTGTTCCCCCCTTTCGCTCGTGGCAATGTTTCTCTCTTATAAGAGCCTCCCAATTGGTTGTGGACGATCGGTTCTTTAGCTAAAGGTAGACTGGGAACAGTCAGTTTAATAATATTCTTATTAAATTTCAACATTTTAGGTTTTTTATTTTTTTCGTAAGTGTAGTCTCATCGTTAATGTTTCACCTCTCAAATTAACAGGCCTGTTGGCCTGGTCGGTCAACCAAATTCTAATAGAGTAAACCACGTTTTTAGTACCGGGCAGATATATCAGATTATGAGGCGAAGAAACCCGCAGAGACGTTGGGGGAAAACGAGTAGAGAGTCGGTTGGTTCGTTCCGTCTACGTATGAACCAGAGACCAAATCGCAATGAACCAGTATGCTATTTACATTTATTATGTTGACAGTGTTTGCTCCGATGTATTCCCCAAATTCGTAAGTCTTAGCTTCGAAACCAAAAATCTTTCCGATACTGGACGGTTCAGAAAATCAACCTTATATCTCCTGTCAGTAATAGTTAGTTCACACTTTAGAGTGTTTACGTTGCCATTTAATAGAACGTAGGAAGCGTTATTAGTCTCGTCCCAATGCTTGCTCTTTTTGAATTTTCTGTAAATGATGTTTATAATTTCGTCTAATTCATAACAACCTTCTGAGATTACGATTTTAATCCAGGTGTTACCACCGTCCGTGCTGTAAGTGAAAGAGTCGGTCACGTCCTCTATAACGTTAGGAATAGAGTTGTAAGTTTCCAGATTGACTAAAGCCAATTCGTGAGCGCCGTACAATATCAACGGGGAAGGGAAACTGGTCACAAAGTCAGTTTTTTCAGAGGAAAGTATGATCGACATATTTTTAGTTTAATACATTAGTTAACATCTACCGAATTCACCGATCAGTTTTCGGTACTCTCCATCAGACAGCAATGCTTTGCTCCGCATTTCTGTGAAAATGTGCACGAATTCTTCGTCCAGAGAATTATTGCCAGCCTCTGTAGAGGCTCTGAGGAGCTTCAGTCTTTCGCACAAGTCATTCGGATCTCTATAGAACCGGTATCCTTTCCCTACAACCTCGGCTGGTCTGCCCCAAACAGGTTTTATAAAAGACGTGTACTTGAAACCGGCGCTGGACTTTAGTCTTCTCGTACTGTCGTCGTTGTTGGGATATATGGCTTTATTCCTCTTCAGAATATCGTGGTAGTTCAAAAGGCTAGCATCTCCATCCGGTGGCTTTGAAGGGTTTTTTAACATAACCAACTGCCACAAATCGTCCGTCCCTTCGTACTTTTTTCCTTCCACGATCAAGTCGTCGTCTTGAAATTGTACCTCCATTGCACCAATCATGTAACGTTTAGTTTCCAGGTCGTATCGAATGCCAAAAGTGGGGTCGGTCAGAGTCTCTCGAGTGGCAAACATGCTTAGATACTTGGTAGCTAGTGGACCGAGTCTGACTGCAGAATCGCCGAGTAAAGAGGCCTCTTCCATTTGTCTCCTACGAGCCCCTGGAGTGAGGGCAAGTGACATGTCGGAGGGCGCGTCAGGTAACGCACCCATGGAACTGGAGAGTCGTCTCCTGGCACCCGCGTGAAACTGTATCTCGCCATCGTCACTGTCTATATTCTCATCTTCAGTATCGACGCGGCCCGTTGCAGCTTCCAAAGCTTTCTGAATATGCTCTAACCGTTTCCCGTGATATTTTTCTTGTTTCTTCTGTCCTGCCTCTAGAGCCAACAGTTCTTTGATTTGTCGTTGACGCTGAGCCGAAGCCTCGCTTCCCTGTAGCATCTGCATTTTAGGCTGGTCTACTATAGGATCAACTACTGGTTTAAATATCTTTTGCAAATGTTCAGATTCTGTCTGCTTTTCCAGTTTTATTTTTGAAATTTTTGTTTCAGACGCTTTTTTAGAGCCTCGTACTCATCGACCTCTTTCTAGGGTTTGCTTCTCTTATTTTTAGTTTTAGTAGACATGACGGTTTAGTAATTTATAAAATAATGTTTAGATTTCTATTTATGACCCCAATTTTGAACAGATTTATTTCAACTTTTCCTTGGTCTCAACTTTGATTTGGTTGGATTTCTCATTTTTTCAAAATTTTTGTTATGAGACAAGTTTACGCGAGGAAATAACTATCTACAAGATAATTTGCGGACGTATGTTCATGGACACGAGTTCCTGGCACAACAAATGAAAAGCGTACGGTACTTTTACGCTCGCGATCGAACCTCTACGGCACACGCTGCATTTTTAGAGCCTCGTACTGATCGACCTCTTTCTGGGGTTTGCTTCTCTTATTTTTAGTTTTAGTAGGGTTTAGTAATTTATAAAATAATGTTTAAGTCAACAAACGTTAATGTCAACAAAAACCTAGACGTACGTTAATGTCAACAAAAACCTTCGGCAGACACGTCGTTGTTAGTCGAGCATTCTTCTATACCTTTGATCCAAGGGTTTAGTTTTATCGATGAGTAGGAATCCGGACGGAACCGAGTTCCAAACCTCACCACACATGCTACGAAACTCGTCGAAAATCATGTCACCACTAACGTGGTTATTGAAGACATGTTTGAGGTTTGCTTCGTCTTGCCTGAAGAGAATTATAATGTTGGAATTATCTCGAATAACTCTCTTGGGTATCCTGCTGTAAGTCTGACATAAATAAAAGATCGAGGCGTCCGCGTGCCTGCCGTAGGCAAAATAGCGTTCGATTCTGTCTTGTTTCTCAATCATGAAATCGTCCAATAAAATTACCGTTTTGCCACATGGCAGTTCTTCTGGTGGTGGGATATCTTCGTTGTTGGAACAAAAGGTAGCTACACCCGGACATATTTCCTCGAAAGCTCTCCTGAGATGGAAATATTTGTTTTGAAATAAAGACTTGGAGTACACGCGCAGGCTGTCATAATTCAACCAACCTGGATTGCAAATGAAATTTATAACTAAATTGGTCTTTCCACAACCAGCAGGGCCGCAAATGATGCACCTTACGTCCTCTGGAAAATTCAATAAATTACCAGTCGATGGTCGCTTATTGACATCAGCTATGTCATAATTTAACACTTTCATCTTTTAGCTGCTTTAAGAAACACAATGGTATTTTGATAAATTCAATGCAAAACTAGTATCTAAAATACCTTTTCATTCTCATTTTATAAATAAACAGAGATGTACTGCCTCAAATGCAAAAGAGTTACAGCCAGTAAAAATGGCAGGCACGTTGTTGTGACTTAGAATTATCGACAACTGCTGAAGGGCGAGTGTAAAGTGTGCGGCACGAGGAAAGCAGTTTCAGAAGAGCAGAGACTCTGGATTGTTCAACAGCGCGATAGACAAGTTGCCGGTGGAACTTCACATTCCGGGATACAACTATTGCGGTCCGGGAACAAAACTGAACAAGAGACTGAACAGAGGCGACGCTGCCATCAATTCTCTGGTGAGGCCTGCAAACAGCACGACATCGAATACTCTGCCAAACCAGACTTGGAACAAAGGCACGAAGCTGATAGAAAGTTGGCCTCCGATGCAGTAAAAGTAGCAAAATCTAGCAAAACTGGTCTGAAAGAGAAGTTGGCAGCAGCTGCCGTAGCCGCAGCTATGAAAACCAAAGTAAAGTTGGGAATGGGAATTAAAAAAAAAAGATCAAATGGAAACTTTAGTGGAGGAGCTACACAAGCCAGCTAGGCGAAACTTTCCAAGAAGGCGCATTATTAGCTACGGGATAGGTGATTTAGTTCAAGCGGACCTGGTGGAGATGATACCTTACGCGGAACAAAACGAAAATTGCAAATACTTGCTGACTGCCATCGATGTATTCTCTAAATACGCTTGGGCCGTCCCTGTGAAATCGAAGAACGCCGCGAATGTCACTGGCGCTTTTAACGAGATATTAAACACGATGTCTAATCCACTTAAAAGCATACAAAGCGACGAAGGCAAGGAATACTATAATAAAGATTTCGCAGCACTAATGAAACGCCACAAAATAAACCACTATTCGACCAAGTCAGAACTCAAGGCGAGCGTAGTAGAACGCCTAAATCGCACATTGAAGTCGAACATGTGGAAACGGTTCACTCTGCGAGGCAACCACAAGTGGATAGACATTATAGATGCAATTGTCAAAGATTACAACGACAGAGTTCATTCTACCATTAAAATGAAACCATCCGAAGAACTAAACGCGATGAACTGGAGATCAGAAACATATTGCTGAAAAAGAGCCCTTCCAAAACGAAGAAGAATAGTTTCAAAGTCGGGGATTTAGTAAGATTGACAACGGCAAAATCTGTATTCGACAAGGGATATTTGCAAAGCTTTACCAACGAACTGTTCGAGGTGAGTGAAGTCAGAAAAACTCGACCGACTTGCTACAGGTTGGTCGACCAACTGGGTAGTAAAATCGAAGGCACTTTTTACGAGCAAGACTTGCAGAAAATTAGCGTGCCGGATCTGTTTTTAGTCGAAGAGATTCTGAAGACTGAAAAAGTGGGAGGGAAAACTCGTTACCTCGTCAGGTGGAAAGGCTACGACGAGCGCTTCGACAGTTGGCTCGACGAAAAGCCAGTTGTTCTAGGAAATTAACAACAAAAATACCAAATTTTTCCTCTTTTTATTTATATTAGTAAACTGAGACCAGGACGTTGAAATTATTACTGTTCATGTTATTTATATTATTAAACAGAATCATTCAGTTGGAGCGATGGAAAAAAACAAACTTTACCTGCATTTACTGCGCTCAAGCGTATACTACCCGAGAAAGATTGATACAACACCTCGTAGAGACACACAGGAATCGTTACCCACCCGAGTGCGATTGCTTCGAGAGGGAGTCGGGCTGTACAGACGTTCCCATTCTCTGTGAGCAAGGACTCGAACACAGAAAGTACACGAAAGCTGTGCAGGCTGTAGACCCGTTGTACCTTTTAATGTTGATGCGAAGAGGTATAGAAGCTCTACTGTACGAATGTCTCCGGCAATTGGTGACTTGCAGAGCTCAAATTGGTTTAGGAGTGAGTTTCGTTTGAAACGGCCAAGAAATACCAACTGGATTTCAGTCCCGCTACTCCCCAATCTATAATCCATTAGATATTCCAAAGTTACTAGACGCAGCTTATGCTAAAATCCAACGTTCCATCGACGAATTCGCCGAAAGAGGGAGTTGTTGGGTGATAAATCGCTCCTACGAACTCACAACCCGAGTAGCAAAACTCGACCCGCTCAGACCGGGCTCTTACATTCCTCTGCCAGCAAAATTAAAAAAGGAGTGGAAGTGTGTAGTCAATGTTCAAAATTTCACAGACCACAAGTATTCAATTCTGGCTGCCAAACAAAAATTAAGCATGATGAATCCGAAAGAATACGAAGTATATGTGAGAATGGTAGATTGTTCGATGCTGGACTTTCCAACGCGGCTGGATCACATTGACGCATTCGAGATGGCCAACAATCATTTATCGATCAATGTGGTTGCTTATACCAAAGAGAACGGCTTGCATCCTCTTCGTGTGAGCACGAATTTTAAAGGCCAACCCGTAGATCTTCTTTTAATTACCGACGAGTCGACAAATTTTCACTACTGCGCCATCGTGGATTGTGACCAATTTCTCCGACACCAGGGATCGGGAAGCAACCCGAAATATTACTGTCGAAATTGTTTCGCCGCTTATGGAAAGGCATTGCTGAGAGACAAACACAAACTGGACTGTACAAGAACCAATCCGTCACCTCAAGCGCTCAAATTCTTAAAACCGGGCGAAAACATTTTGAAGTTTGAAGCTTTCAATAGAAGAAATATTCACACCAAAATCATATACGCCGATTTCGAGTGCCTTCTGAAACCCGTTCCTTCCTCTAACAGCTCTGGGAAGAAAATCAACCACCATCAACCTTGCAGCTTCGGCTACGTCGTGGTGGGGTCTGGAAACTTTCAAAAAGCTGCTTATTACCTGGGAGAGGATGCCGTTGAAGAATTCCTCGATCAGTTGGTGATTGAAGCTTGCGAGTACGACAAAACGTTAAAAAGAGTCCAACCACTATGCCTCACTCCGGTCCAAGAGGCCGATTTTAACCACGCTGTAGACTGCATCTACTGCAAAAAGCCATTCGGTTCAAAAGATGACAAAGTCCGGGATCACTGCCATGTTACCAGTCAGTACAGAGGAGCTTCTCACTTGAGTTGTAATCTGAATGCCCGAGAGCGCACCACGATCCCCGTGGTATTTCACTGCCTCGAAGCTTACGATATGCATCTACTGGTAAGAGCGGTGCACAAGTTTCCGAAAAAAGTAGAAGTCCTCGCGAGAAATACGGAGAGGTTCATGAGCATGACCATCACCGTTGAAATGGGATGGGATGAAAAGAAAAAAAAGAAAAGGTACATTCGGCTCAAGTTCGTAGACAGCTATAATTTTCTCTCCTCTTCGCTGAAAACTCTGGCAGAGAGACATAAACAAGATTACGAGTTTAGGACGGTGAAGCTGTTCTTGAAAGCTGGTGGGAAGGATAAATGGTTCCTTCCCGATGTCCAGGAAGAGACTGCCGTGGATCTGTTAACCCATAAGGGTTACTACCCATACGAACATGTTTCCAACATAAGTGTGTTCGAAGAGCAGTCTTTACCACCGAAAGAAGACTTTCATTCCAAACTCAAAGAAGAAGGCCTAACTGACGAACAATACGATCACGCCAAAAAGATTTGGAGTATGCTGAAAATCAAAAAGTTTTCCTCTTACCATGAAATGTATCAGCTAATCGACTGTCTGATTTTGGCAGACATTTTCGAAGAATTCCGCAGAATCTGCTTGCGAGACCACGACATAGATCCGTGCTATTACGTCTCCACCCCAGGGTTTAGCTGGGCGGCAGCTTTAAAGATGACCAAGGCCGAACTGGAACTATTTACTCACGCTAGCAAACATAACTTCATCTTGTCGTGAATACGGGGTGGAGTAAGCTTCATTAGTCGAAGGTTCGCGAAAGCCAACAACCCTTACATTCCCGAAACGTACGACTCAACAAAACCTAACAAGTACATCATCGATTGGGACCTCAATAGCGCTTACGGCTGGGCCATGAGCCAGCTGCTGCGGCTGGGCTGCTGTGTTGGCCCGTTTGCGAATTGGTCACACCCGACTTACTCACTGTTTCCTTCTGCGGGGGTTGACCCTCCTGAATGTGCTTGGTGTTGACGGCCACTTACGGTCCGGCACTTACTTGTTGATTGTCGCCATCTTGATGGTGTTCGTCGTCGGTTCCATCTTCCGCATGACATTGCGCGTCAGTTGGGCGATAAGTCTGTCCTCCTGTCCGGTGTTTTTCAATTTTTGCAGGAGGTACAGATGTATGACAAGATTTAGATTAGGGGTTTGAATGACATCTCTGTAATGTGTGGTGCAGTGGCAACCCGGACCACTGCACTGTGACTGAGGTTGGCGCTAATGACCAAGTTGTCGACGCGCCATTAAGCCTCAATCCCCCCCCCCTTT
>JAHWFP010077214.1:0-37624 GCA_023313725.1 Lithobius niger
AATTTTTGTTGAAAGCAATGGAAAACCTGGAAAATTCAGGGGATTTAAATGTGATTGGTAAATTAGAATTTTTATAGCCGACGAAAACATACATTACCTTAATTGCACTAGCAGTTTCCCCCTTTGAGCTATTGTTTCCCCTAGAAGTTGAAGTTGCCTTCCCTGCCTGGCTCGTACTTCACCGCGCATGCGCCGGGTTTGGCCATGTAAGCCCTTGCGCAGCTGCGGTCACCATCATTTCTCCTAGGGCTCCCTAGGCTCCCTTCCCGAGACTCACTGCCGCCCTTCCTTCCGCAGGTCGACGTGGAGCCTTCCGCAAATTTGGAGGACGGTTCACATCCTCACTGTCCTATCGTCATTCGGATAACCCGGCGCCTGCGGATTCTTTACCTCCGGCCCCACTTCTTCCGTCGCCTGTTGTCTCCATCCCACTGGGGGGGGGGAATTGAGGCTTAATGGCGCGTCGACAACTAGGTCATTAGGGCATCCCACTGGGGGCCAACTAGCCTTTATCACCGGCCTTCCACCCTCCTACCGGCCTTAGGCTCCCAGCCCCGTTTCCATCCTTCTGACCACCCACCTCCTGGATGGAGGTGCCTCCTGCTTCACCCTCTCCTCTTCACACCATGGACTTAGCCTGCAACGAATCCCTTAGCGTTGACGTCTCTTACACCGTCCTCCGACTTGCCTCTCCAGACTTGTTGTCCTTATCCCCACGGCCACGACCGGTCCTCGGACATCCGCCCAATCCGCATTCACGGTACACGACGCTTGCCGCCTCGACCTTCAGCTCCCGCCGCTTCTGCCATCCTCACCGGACCTGACGTCCTCACCAAGACGCTTGATCTGCCATCCTGCACCGAGGACATCTCACCTCCTTCCTCGCCGTCGTTGTTTTAACCTTTCTCTCAAAAAAATTAAAATAAAATAAAAAGGAAACACGATAACCAAAAAGGATTATTACAAACAACGGGCCACTAATACAGCAAGACGAGGACGAAAAACAGACTGCGATCCCGCAATACTCGCCATGATCCGCGTCCCCTTCCCCGTCCTCCTCCGCCATAGGGAAAAAGGGCCGTCTTTCACTTTCTTCCACCACCAGAGGGCGCCACCGTCTGTTGCTGCCACCGTTACGCTTTCAAATTTTGAACCGACCACTCACCAACCATCACCCTCGCCAATCGCGACTCAACCATGGCGGACAGTTCGTCATCCGCAGATTCCAATAAACACCTCCACGGTCTCCTTCGTTTCAGCCAGGAACTATTAACGTTCTTTCACCAACAAAGTGCAAGTGTCCTGGTTTTGCTTTCCTGCTACCAAAGCCTAGACTTGATCCTCATCCATGTTGTCAGCGCCATCGTCTTTGTGATGGCCTTCAGAAGAAATGCAAGATTTGTGTCACACTCTCCCCCAAACAATGGGCGTTAATTCGAAAGCATCACTTCAGTCTAAACAACGAACGGACAGGGCCCGTCGACAACGTGCTGCAAATGCTGCATCCACCGCTGACTCTCGATCCTCTTCCACCGCAACCGTGACCGACAAAGTGTCTTCGAAACAATCTCCCAACCTCTGCCGCCCGTCCCGCTAAGAAATCGAGGTTACGATTCTCACTGGGGTCGTCCACAGTAACTTCAGGTTCGACCTACGGACCAGCTTCTACACACTCTCCCGCAACCACAACTCAATCTTCCTTTTCCTCACTGCAAGGAAGCGTTCGCCTCCGCCGCCCCTCACTGACTCCATCCCGGCCATCCCGGGTACCTCGGGCATCAAAGCACCATCCAGCATCCTGAAAAAAATCCAGCGTCCCTATCCGGCCGACCGTCAAGACTAAGCGTGTCTCTCAGAGATTCCGGTCGACCCCCCACTCGCTCCCTTCCCACCACAGACTATCCTCCGCGAAGCACTTTCCAGGGAAAAGCACTCCACACGGAAATGGAAAACCTCCAGTTTAACATCGACTTTGTTCTACAATTTGTGCAGAGATTCTCCTCTGATTATTCCATCCTTCCATCCTTGGCGGACCTTCTTTGCCAATCCGCGGCTATAGCGGATACTCTTCAGGCAGAAAATTCCCTTCTTTGCGCAACTAATGAGGCCTTAACCAACCAACATCTCAACTATGCCCTTCTAAAGGCACATTATAACTGGGTCTCGCAAATACCTTCCTCGCCACCATGGAGAGCGTATTATTGCGCGTTCGCGGACCCGACGCCTCCGATCCGCACCCTCCAAGCTTGAAACTCCTTCTTCCCCACGTTCATTTGTCCCTGAAACACCGACACCATCTCCGACTTCCCTTCACCGGACAGCTCCGTTTCCTCTACCATCACCCTTCCAGGACCCATCCGCAACTGCGCCTTTCACCCTTGCAGTCCCAGTCGATCCTGGCACGCCTCCGCTTCCACCAGCGGATCTCCTCACCGTAACCTCCACTGGTCCACCGTCCTCCTCACCGGTAACCACCCATAATACCACCCAACCAGCTGACAACCTTCACACCGTATCTTTACCCATGCCCTCCGTGTCCGCCATTCCTTTGCCTCCGTCCGCAATGCACACGTCCGAGGATCTCCCTCCCGAGCCTCGCCATTCATCCTTAGCGACACCTTGGAGTCAATCCATCATCACTCCGGTCTTGCCATCCTTCTCACGCTACTCCGTGTGGCAATTCGATGATGCTCCTAGCTTTCTCCCTGTCTTCCATGGCATCCACCACAATGACAAAACAACGGAGGGAAACATGCCGTGCTCCCCTTGTCGCTCCAAGGCGACAGGAGTGACCTTTGGCTTCCGCGCAACCCCGGACTAAAGCCTTAATCTACCCTCGAAATTTCGCCAATTACCTATCCGGCCTCTGGTGAGATGCCCACTCATGCTTGTGCTAACTTTCATGTCCGCCCGGACTCTTAGATCCTTAGCCTAGATAATCTATTAACCTCTTGTGCGTCACCAAAACATTCAATACTAGCTCCCATTTGATCACCTTTACTACTTCTCTTTGCCATCCCTTCTGCAATTGGCTCCACAGTATCTTTCGGGATTGGTCTTGTACACCCCCTGGTGTTTGACAGTCCTCTCCACTTCGTAACAAGCCTTAGCCTTTCGCTCTGATCCCACTCCATCTCCGGATTCAGCGTCCGGCCCATCTTTCGCTTCTGGTTCCTTCCATCGCTGTCCTCCGCCATGGTTACTTCATCTCTCCTACACTCCTCATCCATGCGCCATCGGTCCATCCTGTCTTCAAGCTTCTGCCAAGCCATCCATCTTCGACTTCCCACAAGGTAAGACGATTCATTTTTTCCCCCGAATACGTTTGATCTCTTATCCTTGTCCCCACATGTTAGACCTCTGCATGCGATGAAGCCTACAAAAAAAAACATTGAAGACCCCTATCCACACTCCCGATCTCACTCAGTAACGGACGCGATGTGATCCTTGGGATTCGCCTCCCCATCCGTGGACGGTCGTCCTCCGTCCGAGAGGGGGGGGGGGGATTGAGGCTTAATGGCGCGTCGACAACTTGGTCATTAGCGCCAACATCAGTCACAGTGCAGTGGTCCGGGTTGCCACTGCACCACACATTACAGAGATGTTATTCAAACCCCTAATCTAAATCTTGTCCGTCCGAGAGTGAAAGTGGTCAGGATAGCAGACTGGTCTACATGCCGGCACTTTGTGCCTGGGGCAACCGACTCGTACCGCTGGAAAATCAGACTGAGGCGGTGACAGGCGCCTCTCAGTACGAACCTAGCCCCCCTCTGGGTGACAAAGTCTGCTAGTGTAAATAGGGTAATGTATATTTTCGTCGGCTATAAAAAGACTAAAATTGCAGGGACTGCACCTGCTTAATTTTAGTTTTTATTGCCTAACCGAAAATATACATTACCTTTATTCCCGCCCAAGCCTCCCCACTATGAGCTAGGTTCTGGGGAGAAATGATGGTGACCGCAGCTGCGCATGGGCTTATATGGCCAAGCCCGGCGCATGCGCGGTGAAGTACGAGCCAGGCAGGGAAGGCAACTTCAACTTCTAGGGGATACAATAGCTCAAAGGGAGAAACGGCTAGTGTAAATAAGGTAATGTATATTTTCGGTTAGGCAATAAAAACTAAAATTAAGCAGGTGCAGGCCCTGCAATTTTAGTCTTTTTTTAGATAAATTAGGTAAATCTTTAGGGGTACCTTACAGAGGCAAGTTATTATTTTTCGTAGTAAACAAGAATTTGAAGTTAATGCAAAGTTTACTTTTTGATGTTTTAAAAAATTAGAATCTTATGACACGTTTCGTTCATTTTTCATACAAATTAGCAACAAATGTTAGCATTTTTCAAAATAAAAGAGTTTCAAACTTTTTACGCGTGTAAATAACGGATTTTACGATCAGTATTTTTTATTTGCTTTGTACGTACGAATCCAACAATAGAACACTACAGTTTTTTTGGGTGTGGGGCCAAGTTCCACCCCCAGACACAGTGCAGTGGTCCGGGTTGCCACTGCAGCAGACATTACAGAGATGATAAACAAACCCCAAATCTAGATCTTATTAAATTAAGGACTTTTGGAGGGGGAATAATTAGGACCCTTTTAGGTTCTTTAATTAGGGTCTTTAATTAGGGACCTCTTTGCAAACTTTAATTAGGGACCTTTTAGGGTCTTTAATTAGGGACCTCTTTGCAAACTTTATTTAGGGACCTTTTTAGGGTCTTTAATTAGGGACCTTTTAGGAACCTTTTTAGGGCCTTTAATTAGGGACCTTTTAGAGACCTTTTTGGGCCTTTAATTACGGACTTTTTAGGGTATTTTATTAGGGACCTTTTAGGGTCTTTAATTAGGGACTTCTTTGCGAACTTTAATTAGGGACGTTTTGTGGAGTTTAATTAGGGACCTTTTTAGAGTCTTTTATTATGGATCTTTTGGGGGGGATTGAGGCTTAATGGCGCGTCGACAACTTGGTCATTAGCGCCAACCTCAGTCACAGTGCAGTGGTCCGGGTTGCCACTGCACCACACATTACAGAGATGTTATTCAAACCCCTAATCTAAATCTTGTCATACATCTGTACATCTGGATCTTTTGGAGATTTAATCAGGGACCTTTTTAGAGTCGGGTACAGAATTTGAAGTTTGGGCAAAATTTACTTTTAAATGTTTTAAATTAGACTTTTTTTACACTTTTCGTTCATTTTTCATAAAAAAAAGCAACAAATGTTTGCAGTTTTTAGAATTTTTCTAAATAAAAGTTTTAATTTTTTTACGCGCACAAATAACGGATTTTACTATAGTCTGTTCCACATTATGTTTTCAGAAAACTAACTGTATGACGCCACGGTTTCTTCCACTACGAGTCCAAAAACATGTAAATATCCCACTCATAGACTCTAACAGTAACTGTGTAGAGTCTGCAATTGTGATATACCCATGTTTTTGCACTCGTAGTGCAAGGAAACGTGGCATTATACTGTTAGTTTTCTGAAAACATAATGTGGAACAGACTATAGCAGTATGTTTTATTTCCTTTGTATGTACGTATCCAACAATAGAATACTGCAGCCAATCTCAACAGGCCACAGTGTCGTGGTGACTGAGAACGCAATAATACACTTAGTTACTATGGACACAGCTTTTCCCGTACGAGTGGCTATGGTGGGGGAGGGGATAGAGGCTTAATGGTGCGTCGACAACTTGGTCATTAGCGCCAACCTCAGTCACAGTGCAGTGGTCCGGGTTGCCACTGCACCACAAATTATGGTGGGGTATTCGCCCGGCTGTCCTCTGGCTCAGGGAAAAGACCGTCAATCAGAACGTTGGTGTATAAAGGGGCCTCGTGTTACCTTCGATTTTATGCCTGAAAGTTACGCAAGTACTTTAACTTCGACCGTGCCTAGAGAATTGGTTTCAGTTGAATATTGTAGTTTACGTAGTGTACAAAAGAAGTAAAAAGCATTGCAAAATGATTTCTGTTAATTGAATTTTGATGCTTAACTTGAAGAAAAAAACTGTTTCTTGTTTTAGTCAACCCAAGCTTAAATTTTGATCAGCTATTCTTTTCTCGCGAGAACTTATGATTTGTCTTTGCTGCATTTCTGATAAAATTTCGACCATTTCATTTCTCTGCCCGTCGTGCCCAGCTAAAGTAGATTTGTACAAAAGTCTCAGTCTTTTAATTAAATCATTAGGATAATCGTAATATTTATAATTGACTCTGCTACCCACTTTTTTAACCATGCCTGTCCCTTCTTTCTTGAGGTCCTCCCAAATAGAAGCGATAACAGTCCTGTACTTGACGCTCCGATTATATTTTGGTTTATTAGTAGTAGGGTCATTGTTTGATATATAGCGTTAGTATTTTTTAACATGGCCCCGTAAGCTGCTTTAACTTCCGGCGTGATGGAAGTTTCTTTTAATTCTTTGTATACTAGAAAATTCCACAGCTTGTGCCTCCCTACGTACTGTTGATTTTCGACAACTATGTCATTTTCAAATATTTTAACAGTTTTATTACCAAAGGTCAGCTCACCTTTTTTCTTATCATAGTGTAGCCCGAATACTGGGTCAGTGTCTTTGGGATTTTCAACAAACTATCGAGGCACCTTAGCATTGTGATGTTAGGAAGCTCAGGTGGGGTAAAATGCATCTAGCTTACGCCACAGAAAATGTAGGGGTGAGTTTAGGACCAGTGCTCGTACAGGTGTTGAATATTCGGCGAGACTGAAATTGAGTGGGGTCGACAATGTCTTCTCATTAGGAGTAACGGCTTGGGAAGGTGACGGGGATAAACCCAATGCTTCGTAGTCATCCTCGTCACTTTCTTCATTTTTGTAAGCTTTAATCGGGGTCGTCTGTGTGGCTAGTGTTTTTAACCGGGATAGTTTGCGTGGCTATAGTGTTTTTAATAGGCGTGGCTGCACCGAGCGCCAGTCTCAGTTTTAGAGTGTTTACTACAGGCTTAAAAATTTCTTGTAGCGATTCTTCTTGTTCTCTCTCACCCAAACGTCGATTTAAAAAACTTATTAGTTAAACTTTTTTTGAGTTTTGCGATTTCTCGTTTTGTCTCCATTCTTTTCTTTAATAGACAAAAATGAAAGTTTATGTCTCCCCTCTTTTAACGTTTTGTTAATTGATAAAAACCCGTAAGGCTTTATCCAACAATTTTGACAAAATGTTTTAAAGTCTGAAAATTCCATGTCAGGGGCAACGTGATTTTCGTAAACGTGTTTCAAACTTAACTCATCTACCAGAAAAAGAATTAATAAATTTGCATTGTCTCTAACTACTTGTTCAGGAATTCTTGTGTAGGACTGACTGCAATAAAAAACGTCGTCATTTGAATGACGTCCTTGAGCGAAGTAGCGTTTGATACTTTTTTGTTTGTCTAAAAGGCAGTCGTCAAAAAGAATTAGGTTTCAAAATTTTGGGGCCAGTTCTTCAGGCGGAATTAAATATATTTGAGAACCATGACTGTATATTGACTGCAAAGCTTTGTATTTAGGCTGACATAAAGTTTTACTGTAAATAAATAACCGATCAAAGTCGAGCCATCTTTCGTTACAAATGAAATTAAACAGTAAGTTAGTTTTTCCGCAATTTGCGGGCCCTATAATTAAACATCTGATATTTGAAGATAGAAAAGTATGATTTTTAGGTTCTTTCTTAGGCACGAAAAAGTCATAGTTTTTAATTTCCATTTTTTTTTATTTACACATTTTTTTAAAGTTTACGCAGTTACCAAACCCATGAAGTCTTCGTCGGAAAATTTGTCATTGGAAATATCGGAATGGGTTACTCCGAAGGCTACATTGCACCATAATTTCTCATTACTGGGAATATCATTTGTAACGTACACTGCAGTAATTTTCTCGGTAACTTCCTTCAAGTTTATAGCATTATAAGATGGCAAGTTAAACCAGGGTTTGTCAGTAACATTTTTGTTAAGTCATCCTGTAGTTTTGGGAATATCCTCGTACACCCAAGTTCTAAGGCAAAGCGGTTTATCACAGTCACTTGCCTTCTCGCAAGAAGAGTAACAGGAGGACGCCGTGTGCATAGAATAAGTGTAATTAAACATAGTCAAAGATACGGGTTTCTGCTCATCAAACTCGATCTCAAGTTTTTTACAGATATACCTTTAAGATTTTTGAACAGTTTTTGAGTTTCTGGGTCGCTGGGCAAATTCCAACCTTTATATTTGGATTTTTTGTCCGAAACGCGAGTCCCCGAACCTTTTACATCTTTAATCTGTATGAAAGGAGACAAAGAAAACTTTACACCGTTGTTAATCTTTGTACCTTTATCGTTAACTTTCAAGGAGTTTTTTTGCAAGAGATTTGAAAGATTCATTTGCCAGGATGGTTGAGTCATCTTGAGGTTTATCTATATTCCTTTTTTAATATATTTATTCGGACAAAAAAGAAACTGGGGGGGGGGAATGGGCAAAGAGTCTACATTAAAGACCTCATTTGTGAGGATACCAGGTACAATAATCTGAAAAAGAAAAGAAAAGACAACTGTCACGACCGGAACTCGAACCCAGAACAGTCGCGTACTAAGCCGGGTATATTAATAGTACGCGGATGTCCTGGGTTCTAGTCCCTGTTGGGGCAGTTGTCTTTTCTTTTTTTGTTGTTGAGATTACTGCTTCTTGTATTTTCAAAAACCAAGTCTTTATTGCACGTTGTTTTGCTTTATTCCTTACTCTGTCACAGAGTCATGTGCGCTAGAGATTTTTGTGCAAGGGGGGGGGAGGGTGCCGTGATTCGTATATTTAAAAAAGATGTCAGTTAATAAGTTTGGACAATCATTGAAAAGGACGAGAGGAGATGGGGTGAAGTGATAGGAGTTGGTCCAAGAGGAAAACCTGGGCTAGGATACGTTTTAATTCCCGAAAACAACTACAATATGCAAAGCAAGCTTGTAACTAAAGTAGGAGCTGCTATCGAACCTGAAGATGTGGTAAATTATTCTCAGATCGGTACTCTGACAACGGATATTCAGAAACTTAAAACCGACTTGTCTCCTGCTATTACTCTTCTCTCCGAAGAGTTGGATTCCGCCATTTCTAGTATGGAAAAAATACGTTGTACGTAGATGATGCTGATGGGAATTTCTACGCGAGGAAGAAGTAAATTAAGGACATAGCTTTACTCCGGCACGCTGCTGACGCGGAATCAAAAGCGTACGTCGATAGGAATTGTTTATTACTTCTACGCGACGCACAAGACGATTAGAAATTAAAGCGAACCTAGTTTACGGAACGATGCTGTTACTAAGGTATTTATCGACAGCAATTGCTTGTTACAAGATGAGCAGAAAGAATACTTTAATGCCACGAACAAACCGATTAGAAATCTAAGATAACCTACTTTACCGAGTGACGCGGCTACGAAGAAATTTGTGCATGAAAACAGTTTCATGCTGATCAGTTTCAGCATGAAAAGCCCTTTGAAAAAAACTAGCGATTGGTTCGTTAATTCCGGTCCTCTCTCGAGCTTCGTGTGTACGAGTTCAGGTTTAATTCATAATTTTCAATTTTCTACTGCAGCGATCAGAGCATTGCACTAATTGCTAAATGTAAAATAGGTACAAGAGCCCTTTCCATTATGAAAGTAAAGGGAGAACATTCGACAGTTACCGTTTTCAAAAATCCTCACGTAATTGAAAAAAAATTTCCTCATCGCAGTAGAGGCATTCGAAGAGTTTCACACAGAAGACGTTTATTTCCAGTTAGATTTGCACGTAACTTTTCATTAGATGACTCGTCTCATCCTATCTAAAACAGCTTCAGAATTACGTGCCTTAGAGAAGGTGCTTAGGAAAAATCAGCAAAAGTGACCGCACCAAATCTGGTTAAAGTTTTGTACGCGTTCATAATTGTATTTTATTCCCGGTCCCGAGTAGTTTGCTACAGACCGGGGAGGACCCATGTTGCCAAAACTATCGAAATAACAAGGTTCTCCCGAAACGGTGGAATAAGGTACACAGTGACTTCCGTCTCCATCTTGGAAATCTTCCAAGTTTAATATTCCATTTTCACCAGTAGGTTAAAGTTTTAAGAGAAGCGTGTCTTTACTAAAAGTAATCTGAATTTTGGAATTTACTCTAGCCAATCCATGTAAATCAAAGTTTGTTAAAGGTTTATTAAAGTCGATTAAACCTTGGGCGTTTTTTTTGCTTAATTTTTCTTCTTTGAGCCAGAACCTTCCACTTGCTTGTGATGTCGCACGAGTTCAGCCAGAATTTTTGCATCGTTTTGTGCTTTTTTTACGGCAGAAACCACCCCCGCTGTCCCTCCCGCCAACCCTCCAATCTCGGCTAAAATCGGTCCTAGCAATGCCAACGGCAAAAAGCCGCCTTTATTATTTCGAGATTTTGTTTTGAGCGCCATATCTTTATTATTATTATTATTATTTAGTAAACAACTACGACTTTGCCTCTGTCACTTTAGATTCATTTTCCTGTCGTCAATGAGCAGAGCGTAACAGGTAGTGTTAGCTGGCACGGCTGCTCTAAACTTCAGTTTGACTTGTACGTCCACGATTCTCGATTGAAGCCTCTCGGACTGTTTGGAGCAATCCAACACTACGAGAGGATAGGCTTTCTTGAACTGAAGCAAGTGAAAACTCAAGTCATTGGTATCGTTGCAAAGCTGCCTAAATTGCTGCGCTATTCTGTACATACCAACGTACTCTCCAATGGCAAAATTAGTATTTAAATCGAGAAGTGGATATCTTTCGGAATTTAGAGTCACGTGAGCATCTTGCAGACTGCAGTGGTCAAATACACCAGGGGTTTTGACCAAGATGTCCTGCCTGTTAGTTTGAAAAGCTAAAACTATCCACCTAGGTTTTTCGACCGCGGAAGTAGTCACCATGCACCAAGTGAAGCTGGTATTTTGAGGGATCACGCAGCTATCGTAATGCCAGTGCCTAAATTCTAAATCGTAAATCCTAAATCCAATATCGCTCCAATGAGATTGTAGAGTGTAAGTTTCTGCTCGTCCGAAGCCGTGACATGTGGAACGAGCCAGCTGATTGTATTTAGAACGACTTTGCCATTGGCCGCTGCCGTGGCTTTGAAAATGGCGTTCGTATCGCTTGCTCGCATGAGTGTGAGCACGTGTTTAGTTCCGTAGATTAGCTTATCGTAATTTTCGAAACATCCCATGACGTGTTTCAATGGGATGGCGTGACGTGTTTCAACGGAATGGCGAATGTAAAGCTTCCCTTGGGAGTTGTTTCAACGATGATGGACGCGTGCCGCTGTTTGTATCCCAAGTTGTCTGTTAGGCAGCAGCGACTGAAGCCGCACTATCCAGCGCTCAGCACTGGCAGAGTAGAGCTGGTTGCTCCGCCGAGCCGTAGGTGAGCAGTCCATCAGAGTACCGAACCCCGGATAATTTAGCTCGTCGGCTTGTTTATCACCGAGATGGTATTTGATGTTAGAAAACAGGAACATGGGAGCATTATTAATAAGACTAGCTACGTCAGCGTCCGTGTAAGCCCCCCTTCAGTAACCTCCCTTTAATCAGGAGGTAACTATTGGCAAAGTACAGAAACAAATCTTGGTTTTCTACGTGTATGCGGATTTCCGAATTTACGTTGTTGAGATTGGTGCCAGGTAGGTATTCGTGGTAGGTATAAACTCGACCAATGAATCGTACACCAAAGGTTCGTTGATTTTTAAGTAATCTTCTACTACGCTCATTTTCTGGGAGTTGTTATAAATTTGATGAAAGCTTTATTTCTTGGCATCAAACCGTTTGTTTTTTTATTATTAGAGTTGAAATTAAGAAAGACTCCTTTCCTTTTTTTCCAAAAACGGGCATTTTTATCCTTTTTTTAAATTTAACTCGTAGATCTCAAATGAAGACGCACCGTGAGTGTCTCTCCGTTTAAATCCAATGGCTCATTGGTTTGAGACGTGAGCCAAACTCTTATATTTCTAATTAATTTGGTAGTCACTGGGAGGTAAATTAAATTATGCGGGGACTCTACGATTTTGAAACCGAGCGGTGAATTGGGATAAAAGGAGTATAAAGTGGGCTGAGTGTCGTTGTTTAGGTACGAATTGCTATGATATCAACATGTACAAAAATTGTATTGATGCTCATAATGTCGACAGTATTTTGACTCTCTCTACTTCTCACGTAGTTGCCTAAGTCAAACCCCAAGACTGGAGCCAAACTCTTGTCACCCAAAAAAGTTATTCCGTGATTTGGATCGGTAATATCATGTTGGTTCTTAACGTGTTTAGATTCGGAAGAATCGTAATGGCATCCTTGTTGTAACCATTCGCATCTATCGCCGACTTAAGAAATTTATTCAAATCCTCGATTTCGTAAGCACCGGGACTCACTAACACTTTGTGGCAGGAGACACCAGCATCGGTCGTGTACTGAATTTCGTTATTTTTCGAGGTGATGTTGTGTATGCTGTTGTACATATCTAAATTAAGCAAAGCCAATTCGTACCTTTTTTCCGAGTCCAAAAATGGATGGGAGTATTTAGATTAATTTTCAAGTTGGAGTCTTTGCCGGTGAGAATAATCGAACAAGAATCCATGATGTCTTTTTTATTAAAAAGATATATATTCGGAATGAAAAAGATTGTACTATAGTAAAAAAGAGCAACCGTAAAGAAATCAAGATGAAATATTGCATTAAACGTAAACATTCGACTTCTAATCAATCGAAACCCCTAGTTTCTACAACTTCAGGAAACAACAGACCGATGGAGATAGTGTTTTGCGATGTATGTGGTACAAAAAAAAGCTTACTTCGTCAAATTGGAAAAGGGACTCGTGAACAAAATCATAGATAACTTGCCCGTTGAAATGCATTCACCGGGATATCAATACTGCGGTCCTGGAACTAAACTGAAGATGCGACTGGCACGAGGAGATCCTGGGATAAATAAACTAGACGAAGCGTGTAGGGAAGATGATATAGCTTTACGCCGAAAGCTCGGTTTTAAAAGATCAACACGCCGCTGATGAAGTTCTAATTTCAAAAGCTCAAAGAGTGAGAGAGGATCCTTCTCTAAAGTGGAGAGAAAAACTAGCCGCTGCCATTGTTCAGAAAATCATGAAAATAAAACTCAGGTTTGGAATAGGAAATACAAAAAATGGATCAACTCGTAAACAACTTCACAAACCAAAGCGGAAAAATTTTCCGAGACGGAAAGTGATTGTACTGGGCCTGAACGATCTATGGCAGGCTGACTTGGTGGAAACGATACCGTATGCTAAACTAAATAAAGGGTGTAACTACCAATTGACCTGCATTATTAACGTCATGTCCAAGTTTGCTTGGGCCATTCCCCTTAAATA
Organism: Lithobius niger; assembly: GCA_023313725.1. Classification (NCBI taxonomy): domain Eukaryota; kingdom Metazoa; phylum Arthropoda; class Chilopoda; order Lithobiomorpha; family Lithobiidae; genus Lithobius; species Lithobius niger. The sequence continues at coordinate 13,333 of JAHWFP010077214.1, forward strand.
TAAAACCGGTCTAGATGTTACCGAAGCTTTCAAGAAGATACTCTCAGGAGCGACCGCCCCTAAAAATTTACAAGTCAGTTTAGGTAGTGAGTTCTACAATAAAGACTTCAAAGCACTACTTAGGCGCTATAACATCAACATGTACTCTACGTACTCTGAGAAGAAAGTGAGCGTGGTAGAACGTTTCAACAGAACGCTGAAAACTCGAATGTGGAAAAGATTCACCAAGCAGGGAAATTACAAGTGGATACACATTATCGACGAGTTGGTTTCGCATTACAACAAAACGGTTCATTCCACCACAAAACTTAAACCTAGGGAAGTAACCAGACGTCACGAACCATTGCTGAGACGAACTAGCCCAAAACAACTGCTAAAGAAACCCACATTTGCAGTAGGAAATAAAGCCAGGATATGTAAAGTTAAAACAATTTTCAGTAAAGGGTATTTGCAAAATTTTACTAACTAAGTATTCACGATCCGTAAAGTGCAAAAAACACAACCAGGTACGTATCTTTTAAAGAATGAGTCGGGTGGACCGGTGCTCGGAGGTTTCTACGAACAGGAAATTCAAAAAACCCTAGTTCCAGATTTATTTCTAGTGGAGCAGTTGTTACGTAAAAAGAATGGAAAAGATAGGACAATGCTTTATTTCATTAAATAGACAGGCTACGATCCCAAATACAACAGCTGGACGGATAACATAGATAGTTTATGCTGAATTCACGTGCCCATAGACAAGAGTACTGACTGCATCTTCACATACCTGTTTGCCTACTGCACAAGTTAATGGGTTCATACTGAGGTGACCCATGACCAGAGTAAATCCCCCGAATGATTGACAGCTAGGAGACCTCCTTTGTAAATGACTGGCAGCCAGGTAAAAGGCCCTGGCTGTCTCATTTATAGCCTTGGTTTACAATACCAGCATGCACTCTGATCCCAGAGTGCATCATACATACTTAACATGCAAAGGTAGCCACCTAGTGGCAAGTAAGCAAAGATACAACATTGGTGGCTAAGGCCATTTGAGATAACTCAAATACACCACATTCGCCCCCATTAAATAATGTGAGGGACGACCTACCATACATATAAGTCAAAAGGTACTAATAAGATTTTAAGTTTACCTATTTACCATTTCATTTTATGTTATTATGCCAAATCATTCAGTTTTCTTAAAAGTCATACCATTTTTTAGATGTCCATTATGGAACATTAATCCCAACCTTATTGTGGGCACAATATGAATACTCTGTGTAAAAACATATATTAATGGTGTGGTTTCGCTTTCACTTTCACACTACTTCTCCCCCGAGAAAAAAAATGTTTCAGTAGTGTGCCAACAATACCGAAACCATGTACGCATAATTTATAACAAGAAATCCATGCAAGAAACAAAATCAACCAAGCAAAAATGAACGAAAATAATAATGCCGCCACTTATTGCAAAACAGATCTAAGTCCGTTGAATGTTAGTTCGGACTATAGCACTGTGGATTTTGGATCGCTCGAAGCGGCTTACGAAATACAGGCTGTTCGGCCTCACGGACAGTTTGTTCGGCTAAAATACCCCCAATTCCCGGACAGTCTGAGAATTTGGCGAAATCTCGCTTGGAAGCTTTGGCATAGCACCGCAGACCTCGTTATTTGCGTAGCGCACTTTATTATCAATGGGCGAAAGAGCTGGCGTCGCGTCATTTGAAATTTCCGAACACTCGTTCGATGATGGTTTCAGTTTCGTATTTGCAGCGTGGTTTCCTATTCCGCTCTGGTTAGTGCTTGCATCTCTCGGCGAATACGTAAAATTGTCATGCCACTCAAACGCCTCCATGTTTAATTGCTGATTGGTTGTTCAATTCGACGCGAAGTTGAGACCACCTTCTGCTGGTCGCTGATTGGTTGGGTGGGCGGAAACGCATCAAGTTCCCTCCCAGGTTTCTGTCACGTGAAAGAATGTGGGTTTTTAGCTGATTAGTATGTCGTTTCCACAATTCTTTGCACACGCGAACCAAACAGCGCAAATTACCGAGCCTTTCGACGACAATTGATTCTGCCCACTTCGTTTTAGCGCCAATTCGATAGTCTCTCGCATATACGGGTGAGTCAACAGTGAACTCAGTGTCCGGTAGCTTAGCGGTAGACTTTAATTGCATACGCTGATATTGTTCGTACTTTTATGTATTTGCATTAGGAATTAGTAATGACAAACGGCATCTCATGTTAAGCCCCAGGAATAACTTAGGAGTGATTGACGTTACGCTGTTGGGAATGTTGCGCGCTCGTACCAAAAAATTATTTAATACGTCGGCAACACTTAAACCTTCCTGTAGGCTAGCTAGCCTTCATTGATATTTTAGCGGCTTTTACTAGTGCCTCGGCCTGCCCATTACTTTCGGGAAAATAAGGTACACCTAGTATGCGTCTAATGCCACACTCTTGCATAAATTCCTTGAATTCAGAACTACAGAACTGCGGTCCGTTGTCGGACACGACGGTTTTTACCAGCCCATAAGTAGTAAATAATTCTTTCAACTTCTTAATGACACTCAAGCTATTTGTGGAGTACATTTCAAAAACAAACGGGTATTTCGAGTGTGCATCAAGCACCACAAAAAACATTTTGTTACCAAAACACGGCCCAAAAAAATCAATATGAATTCCAGACCATACAGCAACAGGTCGTTCCCATGCATGCTTTTTCTTTGCTGTCACTCCATCCTTGGTTAACTGACAGGCGCTACAGCATTTGACATGTTTTTTCTAAATCATTATCAATACCTGGCCACCATACGCTAGAAGGAGCCAATGCTTTTATTCTAACAATCCCGCAATGACCCAGATGGAGTTCGGCCATTACGTGTGGTCTTATCAATTCAGGTATGATTAAACGATGTCCCCAAGACAGCTCTAGACGGCGCACAAGAAAAGGGTTTTAATTCTTCATCATCCACCCTGCTAAGCCAGCCTTCAAGCATATAACGATAGACTTTTGCAAGAATTCTATCAGTAACGGTAACCTTCTCTAACTGGTCAGACAGAATGGGTAATGAGTCAATAACATTCATGTTCATTACTGCAAAACCTGTAACTTTCTCAGGCGTCGGTTCACAGGGCAACGGCATCCTAGACAAAAAATCAGCAGTTAAATTATCCTTGCCTGGGATATATTGCAAATCAAAATGATAGCCATTGAGATATAGTACCCATCACTGAGTGCGAGCGGCAGCCATGGCTGGAATTGCTACCTTCTTCCCAAATACCCAAAGCAAGGCTTTCTGTTCAGTTTGCAATGTGAATCTATGCCCGTAAAGAAACTGATGGAAACGCTTCACCCCAAAAACGATAGAAAGGGCCTCACGATCAAACTGGGCATAATTAAGCTCAGCTTTTGAGAGTGCTCGTGAGACAAATCCTATCGGTCTATCAGTACCATCCGGCAAGACATGCATCAAAGAGGCCCCAATTCCCACGGGTCTTGCGTCTGCAACTAGCTTAAGTGGAAGTTTGGGGTCGTAATGGGTAAGGACTTGCCTTTCCATAAATGCCTTTTTTGTGTTAGCCACGGCAGCTGAACACTGAGAGGTCCAGTTCCATGGTTCTTCAGGTGAAAGTAGTTTATTTAAGGGAGCCAGCAGCGTTGCCATATGAGGCACAAACCTACTATACTGGTTCATAGACCCTAAATAACTCTTTAATTCTTGAGCATTTTGTGGTTCTGGGGCCAACCTCACTGCATCCAACGTTTCAGGAAGGTTCGTCATTCCATCTTTGCTAATCTCAAATCCTAGATACTTAATCTTATTTTGATTAAACTGGCACGTGCTTTTCTTAACCCAAACGCTATTTCCCTGTAAGAAAGAGCATACTTCAAGTAATGCTTTGTCATGCTCCTCTCCCTTCCCATTAACCAAAATATCATCAGAAAATGGCTGGGATCGAGGAACATTTCGAAGCACATATTATATTCTCTTTTAAAAAATTCTAGGTGAACTGGCTAATCCAAAAAGTACCCTTTGCCACTGGTATAACCCTTTACAGGTGGATATTATAATGGCGGGCTTAGAGTCATCATCGAGCTCTACCTGTAAGAAAGCGTCGCACAAGTCAATGATCGAGAATTTGTCACTTCCAGCTAATTTACCAAACATTATTCCGCACAAGGTACTAGGAAGTATTCAATTTCTAGTTTCGCATTGAGTGTTACGCTGTAATCTCCCACTATCCTAACGTCCCCGTTAGGTTTGAATACGCAAACTATGGGAGTTGCCCAGGTGGAACAGTCAACTGGTTTTAAGACTCCCTCAGCAACTAGCCTGTCGATTTCAGCCTCTACCTTTCCTCTTACTGCTAAGGGGACAGGTCGAGCCTTGCAATATCATGGTTTGGCATCAGCTTTTAACTTGATACTGGCCTTGTAATCTTTAAATTTGCCCAAACCTGGTTTAAAAAGGTCCGGAAACGTATCAAAGATTTCCTCAGCAGTAACATGTTGGACAGATTCAGTAACATCTTCAAGATCGTTGAACTCTAAGTGGAAAAATTGACAGTGTGATTTTAAACTTTAATATCCAACTTTTCCCCAGAAGAGCTGGCTGTTCTCCTGAAGACACAATTGCAGTCAGGAGTTCAGTTTGACCATTAAGTTTGACATTTACTTTAATTGCTCCTAGAGGCTGAATAACCTCACCTACCCAAGCTTTTAACAAGATTGGAATAGGTCTTAATTCAACAGATGAAAAATATTTCTTATACCAACTTTTAGGAATAACAGTCAAATCACACCCACTATCAACTTCCAGTGCTAATTTGTGACCATTTAGTTCACATTGCACAGCCCGTTTGTTAGACTGCACGTCAACTATAGTCATTCTACTGATATTAGAAACTAAGCTCTCATCTGAGTCAGGCTCCTGCAATGTAGCATCAGAGTCAGAATTTTCAGACTCCACTAAAACTTGGTGTGCTTTTTTCTTTCTAAAGCTATGGGACTTCCTCTTCATATTTCCCTGAACCTGTTTAGGTGCACAAGAAGCAGCCGCCGCAGCGCTAGCGCCTGATTTATCAGACTTCCACATACGACGTAGATGTCCTACTTCCTGATAAATGGAACAAGTAGACTTCCTCCATTTGCAGTCTGGGCGTATATGATTGGATAATCCACAGCAATAACACGTTAAATTTGCTTTACTCTTAAACTTTAGATGCTTTCCAGAAACTTTATGCACGGATGAGGCTTTAAAATGACTAACATCAGATTCAGCTCTTTCCTGAGCGAGCGCAACCTTGCAGGCTTCATCAAACGTGACTTTATCATAGACCATTGCCATCAGTCTTTCTTGGGCGCGAGTAGTCCGCATTCCCGAGACAAACCTATCTCTCAGCACTTCCTTTAGTGATACACCATAATCACAATTTAATGTTAACTGTTTGAGAGCTGCAATGTACTCTGAAACTGACTTGCCAGAACGTTGCTTACGCTTGAAATAGCTTACCCTTTCGGCTATAACTGAAGGTTTTGGATCAATATTACTCTTTAGTAAAGTATCAATTTCACTCATGGTTTTAGAATTCACAGTATCAGGTGCACGTAGATTGCGCAAAAGACCATAATATGTCTTGCACCCTACACTGGCCAGAAAAATTGGAACCTGTTTGTCTGTTGGAATGTCAAAGGCAAAAAAATGAATTGTAAGCCTTTCATAGTAAACTGACCAAGACTCCAACTCTGGCTTGAATTCATCAAACCTCTTATGAATTCGAGTAGGAGCGGGCGACCCAACTGCTGGCAGATTTGTCGGCATTATGCTAACTTCCTCACTTATACCTGCTCAAATTCAATAGTTTGATTTCAACTACACTCCTTGTTTTTTGCTATGATCCTAACGTTATGTAGAGCTTTCAAATCTTTGAACGAATTCAAAGCCTTCACGACGAAATGACTGTCGTATTTTTCTAAATTATGCATTACTATCGCTATGTTTTTGTTCAAAGTGTAAGCGAAGTTACACTTGCTGTGCGCGGCACCTCTATATTCACCGGTGATGTTGTCGTGGTCTCTTACTTTCGTAAATCAGTTAAACTCTGCTTCGGGTGGGGTAAATGCACCGTGTTTGCAAAGATGGCACACCGCAGCTGTTTTGTAGAGCAACCACTGTTCCTTGGTTAAACGTTTCACCCTTTGCTTGTGGGAATCCATGTACGCCACGATTTTTTTTCTGCTCCTCTAGTATAGATTTGAAGAAAACCTTCACGCAGTCTTCTCCTCTGTACAACCTTTTGCAAAATATTCCACCTAGATGTTCCACAATCACATAGGCAAAACTGCAAGCTTGGTGTATGTGATTAACTCTGGTGTATGTATCGTTTCCATCACAACTGGAGACTGGATGGTGCGCCGCTTCAAAGTCCGCATAGGCTATGTACAATCTTTTAAGTTCGTTCTTGAAATTTTTAAAGTGGATAACGTCATTGTCGGGCAACGAGGTCTTTTGAAATGGAACTCCCTTGCAAAAAGGAAGTTGTTTTCATACCTGAAACGAGTTTGAAAACCATGTAGGCAATGCCTGCAAAAATACTTCAAGCGCTTTTGGGGGTTGAAACACGCAAAGAATTTGTTGAAGTCTTTATCGTCACGTAGTGGCCGTTTAGAAGGAGCAAGTCGACGTGATATTTACTTTCGACTAAGGAACTCGCACGATAAATGCAAGGTTCATCTTCCTCAAAACAAAAAACAGATACCGAAATGTTGTTGGCTTTTTTGAACGCCGCTATTTTGGATAAAGGAACGGGGTATTTATCGAACATGCCAACAACTAACTCGTGCTCATGAGAGATGTAATGTTTTGTATCCCAGTCGTGTTGCGAAGATAGAACAGGGTGTAAACTAGCCAACACGGACCACACAGAACATCTATCATCCTCACTACGCACGTTGACCAGTATATCGGGGCATATTTTCAGATTGTCGGGAAGTGGCACATAACCTTTTCCTTCAAATGGCCTATAGATTCCAACACATAGTTCGGTGCACATGTATTGCTTGACAACCCATCCACTTCCTTCTACGGCAAACTGTCCAATACTATGCAGAATCTTGTTTGACATTTCGGAGAGAACCTCCTTGCTTCCCACTCTGGTCAGGTTGGAATTGAAATAAGCTTTAATAGTTTCCGTATTATCCGTCGCTTTTTCGAAAAGAATGCATAATCCGATTTGAGCTTTTATGTTTGCCATAAGATGTTGATATTGCTCTAAAAGATTCGTAGTGCATTCGTAGTACATTCGTCAAGGGTTCGTAGTGCATTTCATTCGACATAAAATCCCACTTGAAAGTCAAGAAGCAATTGTTGAAAGTATCACGCACGAGATTGAAACCTCCTAAATCCAAACTAAACGGTTTCACTTCGAGTTCGGTATTGTCGGTCACTTTCGTCTTGTCTTCAAATCGTGAATCATGTAGGACAAAGCCCAGTCGATTCTGGTATCCTCTATTATAGGCACCACTAGAGATCTGACGTTGTTTACTATGAGGTTGAAATTTGCAGGCATTCGAGAAACTATTCCTTTCCTCAACAATGGTTTGAGTTTAGGAAAAGACAATTTCAGTCTCTTTCTCAAAGACTCTCCAATTTCCTTTCCACGTTGTTTTACATTCCCGCCACACTTGTGCCATTTATAAGCAAGGCTGTCCGAATAAGTATCACCGCACGATTTGCAGGTTACGTTACATTTTTCTTCGTGACGCCTTTCGTGCCTCCGTTTCTAACTCTTGCTCGTGAACGTCTTCTCGCAATACTGGCACGGGAAAATCTCAATGTCCAGCATTGGAAGATCGTGATTTTCTTCTTCTTCATCGATCATCGTTGGTGCTTTTTGTTATCTTCCGATGTCGAAACTGTCTCTTCGTTCATCGGAAGAGACAAATGGAAAATTCTGTTATGAAACGTAGCTCGTTCGAAATCAGGAATATACTTCCAACAGGCTTCGCAGTGAAATGTCATCGCGTCAACACAGCCACAAACTGCTCTGCTGTTCTGGACATTTCTTAGCGCTTCCGTATAAGGTGGAAACGTGTGGGTGAGTTTATCTAGACTATGAATATCACGTGGTCATTTTGAGTGCGCATGGAGCCTTCTGGACTGCTGTGAACCAGAATTATTCCCATATGTAATTTGTGTTTACAACCTGTCTTAGGAGGCAGCCATTTTTAAATTTGTATTGGGTAATACAATGTGTGATATCCCAGGTTCGAGACTGGCACTACAACTACAACTTTTATTTTTTATTTTATTTTTTTTTAAATACGAATAGCAAACCATGGAGGGTGGTGACTGCAGCCTGGGTAAGAAGCATTCCATACATAAATCAGAAAAAAAGGATAAAATCAACATTTGTTATGGTCCGAAAAGCTTCTAGCAAAAACAAAAAATTGAACAAGCGTCCGAATGAAAAAAATCGAGGAAAGAAAATGGAACAGGATAAAATTAAGTTGAAAGCAAATCAAGCCTACGAATACGAACTAAGGAGTAAGGCCTCCACACCTATCGTGACGTCTGACACACTACCTTCACATTATCACCCAATGAATTTTACACTAGATATTCCGATAAATTTGTCCATTGATAGCCTCTGTATCTCCGAGTTGACTGAGGGTTCTTCAGCCAACGTAATACATCAAAGCATGGACAAAATTGAAGAAACCGTGTGCGCCAAAAACAAATCTGCTATTAGTAATTAGGAGGTAAAAACTACAAACATGCAAAAGGACCTTACACACGTCAAACAGCTAATCTCTATCGATAAACTCGAACATGACTTTGACATAGTTATGGTGAATCACTCTCTTCAAAATCTTAATGCTGCACTGTCGGATTCGTTTGCAAATGGAATGCGATCAGTCACATGGAATGCGATCAGTCAGCGAAGTCTGCTACGAAGTCTGAAGATATAGAAGCGAGAATTTCGCTATTTATGGAATCTATTGAGAGTAAAATAAAAAAAAGTCTCCAAACTTTGGAAACTAAAATAAGGAAACAAATAAACTTGACAACGATAGTGTTAGAAAAAATGACACTACAGGAGCAAAAGCTACGACGATCGAAGATGGAAAAAAGAATTTTATCATCAGTACTATAGTATCACTGGATGACGGTGGAAATATGAACTTGTTATCATCGCATGTGGATAAAGTGACAGTGCAGCACCAGTGTTGTTCGACGACAACACGGGGAATTACCAATCCAGTGGATACACGTGTCCATATTTTAGATGATGATTTGGGGACCTCAAGAAAACAACCCGACCACCCCCCCCCTTGTTTTACCACCCAACATTACTTAAAGACGGGAAAGCCAAAGGCTCACAAGAAATAACTAAATACAGATGCAAACCTATTTACGTTGCCTTTTGGACTTATATGTCAGACTGCCTGAGCGGGGAATCGAACCCAGGACCTTCGGAACCAAAGGCCAAGGTCCAACCGCTAAGCCAGACTGACCCGGCCTTTAACGGAAACGTCCATAGGCAGCATTTAACACGTGCATATATACATGCAAACAACACTTTCCAATCGCCACTGGAGGGACGCTTATTTACCGCGCCATCCTCCAAATGAAACGAATGGAACACTTAAACGTGAAATAATGATTAAATACAAAGGCTCACAAGAAATAACTAAATACAGATGCAAACCTATTTACGTTGCCTTTTGGACTTATATGTCAGACTACCTGAACGGGGAATTGAACCCAGGGACCTTTGGAACCAAAGGCCAAGGTACTAACGCTAAGCCAGACTGACACGGCCTTTTTTTTTTTTAAAGGAAACGTCCCATAGGCAGCATTTAACACGTGCGTATATACACGTAAACAACACTTTCCAATCGCCACTGGAGGGACGCATAGTTGCCGCGCCATCCTCCAAGTGAAACGAATGGAGCACTTAAACGAGAAATAATGATTAAAGACGGGAAAGCCAAAGGCTCACAAGAAATAACTAAATACAGATGCAAACCTATTTACGTTGCCTTTTGGATTTATATGTCAGACTGCCTGAGCGGGGAATCGAACGATTTTTGACATATAAGTCCAAAAGGCAACTTAAATAGGTTTGCATCTGTATTTAGTTATTTCTTGTGAGCCTTTGGCTTTCCTGTCTTTAATCATTATTTCACGTTTAAGTGTTCCATTCGTTCCACTTGGAGGATGGCGCGGCAAATAAGCGTCCCTCCAGTGGCGATTGGAAAGTGTTGTTTACATGTATATATGCACATGTTAAATGCTGCCTATGGACGTTTCCTTTAGGCCGTGTCAGTCTGGCTTAGCGATAGGACCTTGGCCTTTGGTTCCAAAGATCCTGGGTTTGATTCCCCGCTCAGGCAGTCTGACATATAAGTCCAAAAGGTAACTTTTAAATAGGTTTGCATCTGTATTTAGTTACAACATTCTAAACTCCGAAGAAGATAAACGAGTCGCCGAGGTTAACACTCTCCTTCGTGCACGATATGTCCAGGAAAATATGAACTTTTTCTCCATCGACCGTCTCTTTTTGTCCAATAGGAACTTGATGGCCGGAGATGGTGTCCATCTCACCTATCTTGGAAAGAAGACTCTGGCTGACGAAATCAGATTCGTCCTTTCTGACGCTGAGATGATGCTGGAAGACAGGAGTTTGCCGGAAAACTAATCTCATTAAATGGGACCTTTACTGGGCTAAATGGTCCCCCATGCTCTTATGTTTCTTACCCATCACCACTGTCAACACCGAGAATCATCACCAGAGCCTTGTCATTTCCCCCTTCTTCACTGCCTGTTCCACGAAACTTGGCCTGCCTCCTTTTAAATGCACGTAGTCTGTTCGCAAATTTGCGGGTCTTCTACCTTCTAATTTCCCAAAATTCGTTTAATCTTTTCTTTATTACTGAGACCTGGCTGAACGATCTTATACCTGATGCATTGCTTTTAAATGGTCTCCCTTTCGAGATTTTTCGTCGTGATAGGGACACCCATGCAGGGGGTATCGCAGTTGTCTTTTGCAGGGGACTAAACCTTGCTTTTGCAGACTTCACTAGCGGGGTCGAGTCACTATCCGTCACACTTCCTTTGTCCAAACTAAATGTTATTTTGTACTATATTCCAAATGGCTACGTTGATGATTCGGTTACCAAAACAGCATTCTTTATTAAATCTGCAATGAAACCAGATTATACCACCATTGTGCTTGGAGATCTAAATCTCTCAACTGTCAACTGGAACTCAGTTTCCCCAAATAATCGTGTCCAGGTTGCTTTCCTTGAAATCATTACCGACTGTGGTTTTTCTCAGCTGGTTACTAAGCCTACTCGTGGGCACAACATACTCGATATTATTTTAACTGACGATGACCGTGCAGTCTTCGGTGTAAGGGTCCTTGTGGGGCTGGGGACCAGTGACCATAATATGGTCTCCTTCATGCTCCACCAGAGGCTATCTGTCCCAACGAAATGCGAAAAAAGTTTATCAATTTCACACTTCTGCGAGAACTTTTGGACCAACTTAACTGGAGAGCTGAACTTGCAGGCTATGCAGATGTGCAGTCTTCTTGGAATCATTTCTTAAATGTGATCCGTAAACTTACCGTGCACTGCACAAAAGCCTCGACCTTTCACCGTAATAGAGGAGTGGTTCAGTCGAAGGAGTTGTCTGATCTTAGGAGGAAAAAACTCGTCATCTGGCGCAAACTGCGTGGTAATCGGTCACCAGCAAACCAACATACTTACTCAACCCTCAAGAAATCATATTCGGTGTTTGTAACCAAGCTTTTCACCGATCTCGAAATGAAAATACTGAATGAAGGCAATCTCGCGGCCCTCTTCCGCTTCTACCGTCTTAAGTCTAAATCTTCTCGCACTATACCACCCCTTACTGTCAATGGAAAACTCGTAACATCACCCTCTGATAAAGCTGCAGCTTTTAATTCCGAATTCTCCAAACATGGCATTATCGACGATGGATTTTCACCAATACGTTTTGACTCTGATACCAACTCCACCACATGTTGCTGTTCTGATGTGGTTTTCACGCTAGCCGAAGTCCGGGCTGCACTTCGCCGCCTTAAACCCAGTCATTCCATTGGCCCTGATGGTTTCTCATCCTTTTTTACCATCAAATTGGCGATCATGTGGCTCCTGCCTTGCAACAGATTTTTTCCCTTTCTTTTAAAACCGGAATTTTGCCTGCTGATTGGTCCACTGCGATTGTGGTACCTATCTATAAAAAGGGGTAATGCTGCCAAACCACAAAATTACAGCCCAATTTCCCAATTTCCCGTGTAAAATCATGGAATCCCTTATTCGAAACGAAATGATGCTTCACATTAATAAGCACAATATACTTCTAAATGACCAGTTTGGTTTTCTGCCAGGAAGATCTGCGATCCACCAACTTTTACTTGCACTCAATAAATGGACCGAGGGCCTTGATGTCGATATTTGCACTCACGTCATCCTCTTTGATTTCAAAAAAGCATTTGAATCTGTGGTGCATTCCAAGTTGCTACTTAAACTGAGGTCGGCAGGATTTATTGGTGGGCTTCTAGCTCAGTTCTCGGCTTTCATTATGGGTCACACCCAAAGTGTGATTGTTGATGGTGAGTCATCCCCACCTTCGGCTGTCATTAGTGGCGTGCCACAGGGTTCTGTTTTGGGACAGCTACTTTTTCTTCTGTTTCTGAATGACCTCCAATCTCCTGAAACTGCCGTCTCCCAAGAAAAATTTGCCGACGACTTAAAACTCCACGCTCCACTTATCTCACCTGACGATGATTTAAGTTTACAAAGAAGTATCGATTCAGTCCATGATTGGTCCGTCACTTGGCAGCTCCCCTTATCGTCCGAGAAATGTCATAGCTTTGCCTTGGGCAGAAGTTGTGTCCCGCATACCTTCTACCTGGGTGATGAGATTATTAATGAAACATTTGACAACTTCCGGGATCTGGGTGTTTGGTTCCAGCCCGACTTAAAGTTCACCACACACTGCAATGTTATCGCTACTGCGGCCAGCCGTACATCCTACATGGTGTGTCACTGTTTCAATTCAGGGAATCTTCATACCAGGCTTTGGGCCTTCAAGGTCTACGTCCATCCATTACTTGAGTACGCTAGCCAGGTTTGGTCTTCTAATCTCCTCAAGGACATTGACAGGATTGAGTCAGTACAAAGGAAGTACACCAAATCACTCCCAGGCTTGCATAACATGCTGCATAAATTTACTTCGAAATCAAAAAGCGAAATCGAAACTTAGAAAAGACCACTTATTCCTACCTTTATGGTCTAATAAATACGGAAAAATGACGACTGTATATAATTCTGTGAAAAAGTTCAATAAAATACCAAACACATTAAAAACAATTAAAGGATATAATGAACTTAAGCAAAAAATGAAAAACTACTGGATTAATTATATTGATGGGGATAAATAGATGAATAAATGAGGGGTTTTTGATTCAGAGTTAATTTGTTGAGAAGTTGTATAGGGTTTAAAAATAAAATTGAAAAATGGCTAAATGATCGTTTCTGACATACATTTATGAAGAGAACTGTATAAAGAGGGCTATAAGGTACTAGAAAGGAGAAGTATCAAATTATGCAATATAGTTTATGGTTCTGATGGTTTTGTTTTTTAAATTGCTAGAAATGTATATTATTTTGTTGATGGATGGTATTGTAATGTTGCCACTAATAAGTGTTTGATCACTTCGTGGCATCTTTCTTTCTTTAATAATAATAAAAAAAAAAAAAAAAAAGTACACCCAGCGTCTCAAAGTCCTCGAACTGGACACCCTTGAGTGTCGACGCCTTAAGGCGGACCTTTTCTTGACTTCCAAGATTTTGCACTCTAAGCTCCCTATCGACCTTCCATTATTCGAACTAAGTTCTGTTGCTAAGGACAGGGGAAATTGTCTCAAGTTAGTTCTCCAAAGATTTCACACCAACACGTGAAAATCTTTTTTCGCCCTCCGAGCTATACCTGCATGGAATTCCCTAAGTGACGAGACTGTCTCTGCCCCATCACTTCTTTCATTCAAAAATAAACTAACCAACTGCAATCTCAGCCGCTTTCTCCTTCGCCACGAACGTTGCCTTGCTTTTCTTTAAACCACCATCTGCATCCTCACCTTTTAAAACTCCATTCTCATCCTCACCTTTTAAAACTCCATTCTCATCCTCACTTTTTAATTTCGTTTTACCATAAGCAGTCTCCAACGAGCCCTTGCTTTTCCCTGTCGCTCTTATACGAGCCATTATATGGTTATTATTATTATATTAAGATTGACAATTGGTTTAGGCCATGTTTTAACTGCGATGCATTTTAATTTTTTTATTTTTATATTTTAGACACTTTGACAATGATACGGATTTTCCCCTCACTTGTCCCTCACGTTTAGCGATGCCATCGGGGATCATTGTGGCCCTGGTCGGTCTAACATTGGTGGTAAGGCATTCGTGACCCCAACCCAATACCATCTACCCTTCCTCTACAGCCAGGCTATCATCTTCGTTTTAAACTTTTAAAATCTTCAACTTTTGTAATTACCATTTTTTTTTTAACTTTGGATGGCAGTCAGTGACCACCAGGTCCTTGCCATTCCAGTTGCGTTTGCAACAAACTTATTATTATTATTATTATTATCATATACCGCCAAACTTGATTTTTTCGGGCGTAATCATTTTTCCATCGCATCGGTCGTAGTGCACCAAGAATTCGTCGTAGGAAGAAACGAGTCCTCCGCAATAGAGACAAGTAATGTTTACCACGCAAGGCTTCTGCAAATGATTTCCCTCCTCTTCCCGCGATAAAAACTCAACCTTGCATTTCTTGCACTGGAACCTCAAAACCACATCGAACTTGGTAGCCATGGTTGATATAAAAATCTAGGGAATTGTCCCCGCCTTTTATACCCATCGCTCCTCCTTGGGGTTTGTATCCCCATGCGCTGCAAAATTGTATCCTCTCCAACACCCCCTTGAAAAAAATACGCGCACGGGTGAAAAATGACAAAAATACCAACACCACTGTAGAAAAAACCTGCAAACAAAATATTGAAATAGGAGTACGGTTCAAAATACCAGGGGCAGAGGCTTCCTTTTCTCCAATTTTCAAAATGTTGTTGTTAATTTGTCATTTTACACGCGCTCGTGCATAAACCCCCCACCCATGAGATCTTCCAATTCGTCTTTTTTACGCTGTGGTGCATTCGAGAAGCATCTTTACAATAGTCCCTGACCCGGTGGTCCTATCGTGCTGACTGTTCGAAACGGGGAAGTTGTTAATTCATCATTATCATGCAGTTTTGCTAATTCGTCATACCGTGCATGCTAAAATCGTGCCCTTTGCCGTGCAGTTGCTAATTCTTTTAAAAAAAGGGCTGTTCGAAACGGGTTATTTTTCTCTTTTTTTCCAACTACTTCTAACTACTTGTTTAGGAATTCTTGTGTAAGATTGGAATAAAAAACATCGGTGTTTGAAAGACGTCCTTGCGCAAAGTAGCGCTCGATGTTTTTTTGTTTATCCAAAAGATAGTCGTCAAAAAAAAAAAGGTTTCAAAATTTTGGGTCCAGTTCCTTAGGCGGAATTAAATCTATTTGATAATCGTGAAAAAATGTGACATCCTGTCCAATGTTTTCCTCAATTTCAGTAAATATAGACTGCAAATCTTTGTATTTAGGCTAACATAAAGTTTTACTGTAAATAAATAACCGGTCTTAGTCGAGCCATCTTTCGTTACAGATGAAATTAAACATTAAGTTATTTTTCCGCTATTTGCGGGTCCTAATTGAACATCTGATATTTGAAGGTAGAAATGGATGATTTTTAGTTTCTTTCTTAGGCACAAAAAAGTCGTAGTTTTTAATTTCCATTTTTTTATTAACACATTTTTTTAATGTTTACAGAGATACTAAACCCACAAGTCTTCATCTGTAAATTTGTTGTTGGAGATGTTGGAATCGACCACTCCAAAGTCTACATTGCACCATAATTGGGAGAATCATTGGCAACGTATACTGTAGTAATTTTCCCGGTGACTTCCGTCAAGTTTAAAGCGTTATAAGATGGTAAGTTAAACCATGGCTTGTCAATAACATTTTTGTTAAGTTTCCCTTTAGTTTTGTGCACATCCTCGTACACCCAAGTACTCGGTTAGAGCGGTTTATCGCAGTCATTTGCCTTTTCACAAGAGGAGTAACAGGGGAAAGCCGTGTGCATAGAATTAGGATAATTGAACATAGCCAAGAATATGGGTTTCTGCTTGTCACACTCAACTTCTAGTTTTATACAGTATTTGAGTTTCCGGGTCGCTGGGCAAATTCCAACCGTTATATCTCGATTTTTTTTGTTCGAAACGGGAGTCTCTGAACCCTTTAAATCGTTAAACTGTATGGAAGGAGACAAGGAAAACTTTGCAACATCGTTAATCTTTGTGCCTTTCTCGTTCTTAACTGTCAGCAAGATTTTTTGAAAGAGATTGGTTGGATAGATTTGTTTGCCAGGATGGTTGAGTCATCTTGAAGTTTATCTATATTCCTTTTTTAATATTTTTTTTGAAAGAAAATGATAGGGGGGTGTCATTCTAATGAGTAATTGATTCGAAGCAAAGAATCTTCATTAAAGACCCTGTTTGTGAGAATAAGAAGTACAATAATATAAGAAAAAAAAGAAAACATAACTGCCACGATTGGAACCCGACCCAGAACAGCCGTGTACTAAGTCGGGGATATTGATAGCACGTGGATGTTCTGGGTTCTAGTTCCTATCGGGACAGTTATGTATCCTTTGTTTTAGATTGTTGCATCTTGTATTCTCACAAAAGCACGTTGTTTTGCTTCATTCCTAATTCTTTCACCAGGTGTTAAAGATTTTTTTTGGCAGGGGGGAATTCATATATTTAAAAAAGATGTTAATAAATTTGGACAATCGTTGGAAAGGACGAGAGGAGAAGGGGGTGAAGTTTTGGAGCTCGGTTCAAGGGGACAGCCTGGACTAGGGTACGTGTTCACGCCCAAAATCAACTATGATATGCAAAGTAAGCGTGTAACCAAAGTTGGAGCTTCCATCGACTCTGAAGATGCGGTAAATTACTCTCAGATCGGTAGTCTGGAAACGAAAATTCAGAAATTTTAAACCGAATTGCCTCCTTCCATTTCTCATTTCACTGACGAGTTAGCTTCCGCCATTTCTAGTATCGAAAAAAATACATTGTACTTAGATGAGTGACGGAAATTTTTACATGAAGAAGCAAATTAAGGACGTAGCTTTTTCCCGGCACACTGCTGACGTGGCAACAAACGTGTACATTGACAGAAATTGCTTATTACAGGATGACCAGAAAGTCTACTTCAATGCAACGCACATGCGAATATAAATCTAAGCGAACCTACTTTACCTAGCGATGCTGTTACTAAGGTATTCGTTGACAGCAATTGCTTGTTACAAGACGACCAGAAAGAATACTTATATACCGCAACAAAGCGATTAGAAACCTAAGCGAACCTACTTTACCAAGTAACGCGGCTAAGAAGAAATTTCTGCATGAAAACAGTTTCATGCTAGTCAGTTTCAGCATGAAAAGCCCTTTGGAAAAAGCAAGCGATTGGTTCGTTAATTCTGGTCCTCTTTCAAGCTTCGTATGTACAAGTTCTGGTTTATTTCCTGAAGCAATTTTATACTGCAGCGATCCGAGCATTGCACTCGTTGCTAAATGTAAAGTAGGAACGAGAGCCCTTTACACTACTAAACTAAAGCACAAGCATTCGACAGCTACTGGTTCCGAAATTCTTTACGTAATTGAAAAAATTTGCCTATCGTCGTACAGGAATTCGAAGAGTTTCATTCAGAAGACGTGTATTTCCAGTTAGATTTGCACGTCAGTTTTCAATAGATAACTCGTCTCATTCTATCCAAAACAGCTTCGTAAGTACGTGCCTTATAGAAAAATAAGCAAAAGTGACCACACCAAATTTGGTTAAAGTTTTGTACTCGTTCGTAATTGTATTTGCTTCCGGTCCCGAGTAGTTTACCACAGACCGGGGTGGATTGGCCATGTGAGGGATATCACCTAACGATTTAAAAATCCAATACAGTCTGCCACGGGTGGTGTAACTAATTTATTGCACGGTCCCTAACTTTTGAAATGAAAAGCAAACTTGTCATGGTAAATGGAGAGTTTGCATTCATAAATAGTTGGTAAGCTTTGTTTATACAAATTTTGTGTCCGTCACGTTTGCATAATTTGTTTTGGTGCAGTCAGGTTTGCGGCCGATACCATTTCAGCAAGGGAAGGGGGTGTTTTGTGTATAGAGGGTGAGATATTCTGTAAAAAGAAATAAAATAAAGTCAGTGGACTGATTTTTATTATCTTGTTGCACAGCACGGAAACTTCATAATGTAAAAATTACGTCGTTCACCACGAAACTTTTTAAAATCTTGTTTTTTTTTAATTCTGTCATTTTACGTAATGTGTCGCCTTTTTTAAGTTTGCATAATGTGCATTCTGAACAGTGGGTTCTTTGAATTTGTGTTGTTCTATGATGTCATTTCGTGGTAGCAAGAGTCAGATAGGTGGTTGGGAGAAGGGGGGGGGGTTGGTGGTACCAATATGTCTTTGATGTATCTAAACAAGGAACACGGATGTTGTTGTGGGTTTAAAATTTAAGCTTAATAATGCCCAAGAAAAGGCTCGGTTTCACTGCGGACATAATACGGAAAATTCAGCGGTAACATATTTCTGCAAACGGTATCTCGCCAACTGGGTGGGGAATTAGTGATGTTGTCGGTGTATTTCATTTTCGGGAGGTGCAGAAATTGCGTAACACTCAAGTTAAAAGGATGAAATGCTATATTTCATACACATTAATTTAGCAGGTATTTTTTTTGAAAGGCCAACTCATGTTCACGCTAGATTTGTGATTTACAAGTGCTGCTTGTAAGTTACCTTGAAGACGTACCTTGTCAGGGACGATAATTTTATTCACTTAAAAAAAAACAGCTGGTTTTTTTTAGGGGGAAATTTGTAAGTGTTTAAGTTTCTTGCCTGTATTTCGTATTTTACAACTGCTTAATAAAACCATGCAAGAATTAATTTGTTTTTATCTTTCTTGCTAAATAAAAGGGCACGGTTTCAAACTTATTTTTTTCAAACAAGGAAACATACGATTTATTTTGTAGAAAAGATATTTGGAAACTACTTTTATTAATCATTAAAAAAAAAGATAATTAATTCTCGCATGGTTTTGTTAAGCAAGTCTACCTAATAAAAGTATTGGCATTGTATTCCAAATAACCACACTTTAGTGGTATGATATATCCCATATCGTCACACTTTAGTAAGGTTTATGAATTTCACTCACTGTAAAGTGTGGTGATGTGGGATATATCGCTGCAGCTTTTAGCGTCGTGAAAGTTAACGCTATAAATATCGATAATTACACCATGAACCGGGGGGGATAGTTTTTGCGACGACCTTTTCCTAATGAAAGTCTATTTATTTGTTATTCTATAATTATTGATCTATATGTGTTAACATTAAATGCTGCATGTAGACTTCTCCTGTGTGTTTAGTATGCGAAAAATGGCTGCACGGTAGAGCTTTTTCTTTGAATTTTAAGTTGAAAAACCAATGGAAACTATGTTTGCATTTGTATTTTTTTTTTTTTTTTGTATTTTTTGAAGACGTACCTTGTCAGGGACGATAATTTTATTCACTCAAAAAAGAATTAGTTCTGAAATTCGAAAATGTGTTAAAATTTGAAATTTTCAAATTTAAATTTGTTAAACCATTAAACCATTTTCACGCTCTTAATTGGCTGATTGTATAATTCCTCAACTCTGCAAAAATGGATAAATTTCCCAGTTATATGAACCAAGTATCGCACAATAAATTTCTTAATTTCCAAATTGAAAAAAAAAATTAAAAAATTAAACTCATAAATAAAATATAATCTGACGCAATTGAATACGTGCTGGAAAGAGCCCAGAATTAATGGCTTCTTACAGCCAGCCAGTTTAAAATAATCTTCAACAATTATGTAAAAGCACAACCTTAACGTTGATTCCAACAAAATTGCATCCTTACCAGTTGGCACTTAGAACCGTATGATAGTCTTTGTTGGGTGAAGGAAACAAAATTTAAAATGTTCAACTGTAACTCAGATCATGTTGCCAAAATCGATTCGATATATTCACAACAAATGTTCTAACATGCCACTTCGTAAGTGCACTTCTTTTGTTTCACACCATTTTACATTATAAATACGGTGGAAATGATGAATAGCCTGGCCTCAAACACTCTTATCTATGATTATTTTTCAAGTCTGTTTCAGAATAAAAAAAACCAATGGAGTTGTGATGGGAGAAACGAATTTAAAATATCCACCGTTCAACTGTATGTCGGACAGTGCCAACATTTGGATTTTGGTATTTTATTTTTTATATAAATAATGTATCGACATTTTCTGTTGACTATCTTACGGGTACAGCTTGTCTAATGTTTTGTGAACTACTGTACTTCAGAACTACTGTTATTTTCATTGCTAATATAAATGTATCACATTTTTGCTACACTTTAAATGAAACTACTGTAGCTGGCTTAATATACTATTAAATTGCAGAGATGAAGCGCTGAAATAATCTAGCCAAAGTGGAGAAAAAAAAGCAGCTGTAACGGTTGACATATCTGAGCTTAAACATAGCCATGGTAACTGTAGACTTGTATTTATGTTATAACTTTCAATATTTATTAAGTTCAGAACAGATGCCTATGGAGAATGCAGAGTGGATCGATCACCTACCTCTGTTCAACTTCGTGTTAAATAAGTAAAATAACTATCGTAACCTGTTGCGTTTTGGTATCACAGCCACCAACTGCAGGTGTAATGTTTAAGCTGAGTAGGGGGAAAGCCTATATTACGAGACATGGACACATGCACGGACTCACCTAAACTGGAAGTGACGTCATGCAGATGTCGCCCCCGAGAACGTCAATCCAACCCCCCCCTCCCACACGTGCCCCCCCAATGGGGGGCCCCCCCCCCCCCCCCAAAAAAAAATGTAGCCCCCAAATGTGGTCCCTCTTTCAACCCAAACCATGTCGTACCCCTGCGTGTCGTAGGAGGCGACTAAAAGGGAACCTTGTGGGACAGACAGGACGGTAATAAGTTACGGGCCATTAAAGGCACTGTCGAGGAGTGGCACTCGGCGTGTCGCCGCAGTCGCCGTGAGGAGGTTGTGTTAAGCCGTTTGCGAATTGGTCACACCCGACTTACTCACTGTTTCCATTTGCGGGGGGTTGATCCTCCTGAATGTTCTTGGTGTCGACGGCCACTTACGGTCCGGCACTTACTTGTTGATTGTCGCCATCTTGATGGTGTTCGTCGTCGGTTCCATCTTCCGCATGTCAGTTGGGCGATAAGTCTGTCCTCCTGTCCGGTGTTTTTCAATTTTTGCAGGAGGTACAGATGTATGACAAGATTTAGATTAGGGGTTTGAATAACATCTCTGTAATGTGTGGTGCAGTGGCAACCCGGACCACTGCACTGTGACTGAGGTTGGCGCTAATGACCAAGTTGTCGACGCGCCATTAAGCCTCAATTCCCCCCCCCCTAAAAGGGAACCCAAGATCACGGTTTGCTAGTGTGCCAAGGGTCTGCGTGGCGGAGGGTTTTTTTTGTCTGTCTTGAACACTAGCAACCTCAACACTACGGTTTGCGAGTGCGCCTACGGTGTGTATGGCGGGCAGGTTTAACACCCGTCGCAAGCACTAGTCCGAAAGAGGTGAAGGGACATCCAGACAAACCGGGCCCGGGGTGGCTGCTTAGAGGATGTTTGGCGGTTTGAATCCCCTTTTGGGTTTAATTCCGATTTGCCCATTCTGGCCACTGGGCTTTTCATCCTCATCCCCCAGCATGTTGGCCGTGTGCTGCAACCTAGTAATCCGTGGAGGCGGAGATCCTGGCTTTCGGGCTTTGGCTCCTTATTCCGGAGGACGGGTGGCCTGGGCGAGCCGGCCTAAGGTCAATCGGCTATGACTTTTCGGGTTCTGTCGTTGTGGGGAGGCGGCTTGTGCTGTATCCATCTGCATCACGGACCCGAACTGTTTGGGTTATCGAGGGAGGTGGTGTGTACGGCTTCCTTGGTGGCCTCGCCTCTCGGCATGCTTAGGCTGCCACCTCACCGAGATAGACGGCGGTGTTAGCTTCCTGGTGCAGGGCCCTGGATATGCGGCTTCCGGCCCTGCATCACCCGAGTGCCGCGCGGGGTTTTCTTTTCTGGGGGGCGCACCGCCGCGACTTATTTTTGCTCTACATGGCAACTACTTCTCCCCCCTCCCCCCAAAATTCTTCCCCTCCTCGCCGCACTAGCAAGCGCCAGAGGAGGGAACCCGAGATGGTTGGGCCTGGTGCCCAGTTACCAGACTTTCGTCAGAGTCGGGACCAAGTCCCGAAGTTCCTGGTGGTGACAGGCGAGGGCCGAGATGTTACACAACTCGGTCCGTTCGCTGTCCACAAAGCGCTGAAAGGGATCTGTGGTTCGGATCCGAAGAGTGTCTCTCGGCTCCGTGCTGGGGGATACCTTGTGGAAGTTGCAGACGATGGTCAGGCGAAGAGGCTTTTAAAAGCGAGTGCGCTGGGGTCATGCCCAGTGCATGTCGAGCCGCATCGTACTTTGAACAGCAGCAAGGGGGTCGTGACATGCTTTGATTTGAGGGGTCTCGGTGATGATGCCATCCTGGACGAACTCAAGTCACAGGGTGTTACGGCTGTGAGGCGTTTGACACGGAAAGGCGAGAATGGTGCGCAGCCAACTGACACCTTTTTCCTGACATTACTGCCGGTTACCTGCGCTTGAAGGTCAGGAGTTACGTTCCGAATCCGATGCGGTGTTTCCGCTGTCAACGTTTCGGCCATACCAGCGGCTCGTGTAAAGGTAGGCCTACCTGTGTTTCCTGTGCTCAGGCCGCCCATGAAGGCGCTGACTGTGCTGGCCCGCAGCAGTGCGTCAACTGCGGTGGTCAGCACCAAGCCTCTTCACGGGACTGTCGTGTTTATGTTGAGGAACGTCGAGTGCAGGAACTCAAGGTGAAGGACGGGCTTTCCTACTCGGAGGCCCGAAAGAAAGCCAGGCTACCGGCACCGGCAATGACTCGTTCTTTTGCGCAGGTGTGCAGTGCGCCAACGCCTGGCCCAGTTAGTGAGTCTGCTGATTTGGCAGATTTACGCTCTGAGCTCAGGTCTTTGACGATGACGGTGGGCAAGCTTATTACTTTGTTGACCCAGCAACATCCATCTCTGCAGGGTCTTTTGGGTCCTTCGGACCCGGTTGCTGCCTTGCCGTCGACATCTGCCCAGCCTGCAAATGCTTCTGCTCCTGCTGCTCCTGCTCCTGCTGCTGCTTCAGCTAAGCCTCCGCCTGCCCGGAGTGAACCACAGAAAAAGTTGAAGAAAAAGGCTCCTGCTGGTAAGGCCTCATCACCACCCGTGAGGAAGTTGCCACCAGGAGAGAAGGTGAAACAGTCGTCGAACGACCAGCTTGCTGAGGGGTCCATTGCGTCCCTTCCACAATTTGATCCTCCTTTACCCATGGAGCAGAGAGATATTTCCTGTTCCACTTCTCCTGGGCTTTTTCCTCCTTCCGAGGACAAGTTCGTTCTGGACCTCACTCCGGCTTTTGATTCGGGGGAGGATTCAGATGTTTTCGGGTCGCCCAGGGGAAGAGTTGAGGAGGATGATTCAGTCTTAAGCCCGTCCTAATGCCTGCGCATTCCATCGTTCAGTGGAACTGCCAAAGTTATCGGACCCATGCAGAAGAGCTGCGACTGCTTTTGTCGCATTGGCGACCTCTGTGCTGCTGCCTTCAGGAAACTTGCTTTAAGGCGTCGGATAATCCGGTTGTTAGTGGTTACTCTGTCTACCGTCTGGATGCAGACCCTGTGCCACGTGCACATGGTGGTGTTGCAGTGCTGGTTCAACACTCTCAGCCGCATGCCAGTGTGCCTCTGCACACTAGATTTCAGGCGGTAGCAGTTCGAGTTTCTTTCCAATTGGATATTACTGTCTGTTCGCTTTATTTGCCACCGGATGAGGTCTTTGGGGTTGGTGACCTGGAGGACCTGGTTCGACAGCTTCCGGCCCCGTTCCTCTTGCTGGGCGACTTTAACAGCCACCATGTCCAGTGGGGAGGACCTAACACTGACAAGAAGGGAAGGATCCTTGAGGAGTGGATGCGGAGGGGGTCCGTTTGCATCCTGAACGATGGAGCCA
>JAHWFP010077214.1:38024-71254 GCA_023313725.1 Lithobius niger
ATTCCGATTTGCCCATTCTGGCCACTGGGCTTTTCATCCTCATCCCCCAGCATGTTGGCCGTGTGCTGCAACCTAGTAATCCGTGGAGGCGGAGATCCTGGCTTTCGGGCTTTGGCTCCTTATTCCGGAGGACGGGTGGCCTGGGCGAGCCGGCCTAAGGTCAATCGGCTATGACTTTTCGGGTTCTGTCGTTGTGGGGAGGCGGCTTGTGCTGTATCCATCTGCATCACGGACCCGAACTGTTTGGGTTATCGAGGGAGGTGGTGTGTACGGCTTCCTTGGTGGCTTCGCCTCTCGGCATGCTTAGGCTGCCACCTCACCGAGATAGACGGCGGTGTTAGCTTCCTGGTGCAGGGCCCTGGATATGCGGCTTCCGGCCCTGCATCACCCGAGTGCCGCGCGGGGTTTTCTTTTCTGGGGGGCGCACCGCCGCGACTTATTTTTGCTCTACATGGCAACTACTTCTCCCCCCTCCCCCCAAAATTCTTCCCCTCCTCGCCGCACTAGCAAGCGCCAGAGGAGGGAACCCGAGATGGTTGGGCCTGGTGCCCAGTTACCAGACTTTCGTCAGAGTCGGGACCAAGTCCCGAAGTTCCTGGTGGTGACAGGCGAGGGCCGAGATGTTACACAACTCGGTCCGTTCGCTGTCCACAAAGCGCTGAAAGGGATCTGTGGTTCGGATCCGAAGAGTGTCTCTCGGCTCCGTGCTGGGGGATACCTTGTGGAAGTTGCAGACGATGGTCAGGCGAAGAGGCTTTTAAAAGCGAGTGCGCTGGGGTCATGCCCAGTGCATGTCGAGCCGCATCGTACTTTGAACAGCAGCAAGGGGGTCGTGACATGCTTTGATTTGAGGGGTCTCGGTGATGATGCCATCCTGGACGAACTCAAGTCACAGGGTGTTACGGCTGTGAGGCGTTTGACACGGAAAGGCGAGAATGGTGCGCAGCCAACTGACACCTTTTTCCTGACATTACTGCCGGTTACCTGCGCTTGAAGGTCAGGAGTTACGTTCCGAATCCGATGCGGTGTTTCCGCTGTCAACGTTTCGGCCATACCAGCGGCTCGTGTAAAGGTAGGCCTACCTGTGTTTCCTGTGCTCAGGCCGCCCATGAAGGCGCTGACTGTGCTGGCCCGCAGCAGTGCGTCAACTGCGGTGGTCAGCACCAAGCCTCTTCACGGGACTGTCGTGTTTATGTTGAGGAACGTCGAGTGCAGGAACTCAAGGTGAAGGACGGGCTTTCCTACTCGGAGGCCCGAAAGAAAGCCAGGCTACCGGCACCGGCAATGACTCGTTCTTTTGCGCAGGTGTGCAGTGCGCCAACGCCTGGCCCAGTTAGTGAGTCTGCTGATTTGGCAGATTTACGCTCTGAGCTCAGGTCTTTGACGATGACGGTGGGCAAGCTTATTACTTTGTTGACCCAGCAACATCCATCTCTGCAGGGTCTTTTGGGTCCTTCGGACCCGGTTGCTGCCTTGCCGTCGACATCTGCCCAGCCTGCAAATGCTTCTGCTCCTGCTGCTCCTGCTCCTGCTGCTGCTTCAGCTAAGCCTCCGCCTGCCCGGAGTGAACCACAGAAAAAGTTGAAGAAAAAGGCTCCTGCTGGTAAGGCCTCATCACCACCCGTGAGGAAGTTGCCACCAGGAGAGAAGGTGAAACAGTCGTCGAACGACCAGCTTGCTGAGGGGTCCATTGCGTCCCTTCCACAATTTGATCCTCCTTTACCCATGGAGCAGAGAGATATTTCCTGTTCCACTTCTCCTGGGCTTTTTCCTCCTTCCGAGGACAAGTTCGTTCTGGACCTCACTCCGGCTTTTGATTCGGGGGAGGATTCAGATGTTTTCGGGTCGCCCAGGGGAAGAGTTGAGGAGGATGATTCAGTCTTAAGCCCGTCCTAATGCCTGCGCATTCCATCGTTCAGTGGAACTGCCAAAGTTATCGGACCCATGCAGAAGAGCTGCGACTGCTTTTGTCGCATTGGCGACCTCTGTGCTGCTGCCTTCAGGAAACTTGCTTTAAGGCGTCGGATAATCCGGTTGTTAGGGGTTACTCTGTCTACCGTCTGGATGCAGACCCTGTGCCACGTGCACATGGTGGTGTTGCAGTGCTGGTTCAACACTCTCAGCCGCATGCCAGTGTGCCTCTGCACACTAGATTTCAGGCGGTAGCAGTTCGAGTTTCTTTCCAATTCGATATTACTGTCTGTTCGCTTTATTTGCCACCGGATGAGGTCTTTGGGGTTGGTGACCTGGAGGACCTGGTTCGACAGCTTCCGGCCCCGTTCCTCTTGCTGGGCGACTTTAACAGCCACCATGTCCAGTGGGGAGGACCTAACACTGACAAGAAGGGAAGGATCCTTGAGGAGTGGATGCGGAGGGGGTCCTTTTGCATCCTGAACGATGGAGCCATGACACACTGTAACTTGGCAACGGGCAATTGGTCAGCGGTGGACTAGCCTTTTGCTCGCTGGCCATCCCAGTTCACTTCACTTGGGCTGTCACTGCCGATCTGCATGGAAGCGATCACCTCCCCATTGTGTTGTCCACTACACAAGGGGGTTCTGTGGCTTCCAGGCCAGCCCGGTGGGCGCTTAAGCGTGCTGAATGGTCAGACTTTGCTGAGGCTGCTGTGTTTCAGCGTGCGGTTGAGGACTTTTCTGATGTGGATGAACTTTCCACTCATTTCACTGATGTGGTCCTTGCTGCTGCTCATGCTACTATCCCGCGTACGTCCACACAGCCGCGGCGGGTTCCTGTTCCGTGGTGGACGCCTGCTTGCGGGCAAGCCATTCAGGCCCGCCGGCGAGCGTTGCGTGCATTCACGGTCAGCCCGACTACTGGCAACTTTGTAGCGTTTAAGCGCTGTCGTGCCCGTGCCAGGTATGTCATCCGTGAGGCTAGACGTGCTTCGTGGGCAGCTTATGTTTCGTCGATCACGCGCTCCACGGCTTCTCAGCAGGTGTGGCGGAAGGTGCGCCAGATCTCGGGGAGGAGCGTGCCTTCCCCGGTTTCACAGATGAAGGTGGCGAATACCGTGATCTCTTCTGTGCCAGATATCGCCAATTGTCTTGCGTCTGCGTTTGCGCGGGTCTCGAGTGATGACCATTATGATCCTGGTTTCCTCGGGATTAAGCGTAGGGAAGAGGCTCGCTTTCTTGACTTTCGCTCCGATGGGCTAGAGGAGTACAATTTACCATTTACCTGGCAGGAATTTGTTTCATCTTTGTCCAAGTCGCATGACTCCGCCCCGGGGCCTGATGATGTTCACTATCAACTGTTGAAACATCTGACCCTTGCCTCCCAGCAGTTCTTGCTGAGGATGTTCAACCGTGTGTGGGCAGAGGGCTCTATTCCAGCAGCGTGGAAGACTGCAGTGGTCATCCCGATTGTAAAACCGGGCAAAGACCCTACTTCTCCTTCCAGTTATCGCCCAATCACTCTGACTAGCTGTGTCTGTAAACTTATGGAACGGATGGTCAGTGCGCGGTTGGTGTGGGTGTTGGAATCACGGGGATTCTTATCTGTGTCCCAGTGTGGCTTTCGACGGTTTCGGTCAACTATCGATCATCTAGTTGCCCTTGAGCCAGTTGAGGATGTGGCCATAGCGGCTAAGGCGCTATGCAAGTGATCTGGGGGCGAACTGGTTAGCTGGTTCGAATCCGGGTCATGCCACTCCGACGAAACGTAAGTGCATAAAGGTGGCTTACTGAACTACGTTATTTCTTGTGTATGATTTTCGCTGTTGGCTTAATTTCCAATTTTCCTTAGTATTATTTCCAGCGATTTATGTCTATTTAAATATCATACCAACACGTCCTCACAGTGACTCTACAGATCCGCCGCATCACACGACCTCTCATCCCCATCTAGTTCTCAAGTTTGTTATGCGTTCTGTCATGACGATGTGAAAAATATTTTTTAAATAATCTTATAGATGCCCAACAAATCTAGGACGTGTTAAGACTGTTCAATCGTGCAAAATTCCCAAATGGGTTAGGTTTCGATACATATTCTTCTCTTCATCTTTGCTTATAACATCTGTCTCCTGTAACTCTGCTAGAATTTCCATAATGTCCTCTTCGTATTATCTTCACCCCAATGGAGTCTCAGCCTATCCACCATTTCGTTCGTTTCGACACAATCTTCAGCTTCCGAACTTTATTCGTCTGTCTGTGATTCGACGTATTCATCTTCAGGCTCTTACATCCGCTTCATTCATTACATTGGGTTCTTCCCGGAGACCCGAACCACTTTTCTCCTTCTTCAAATCCTCCAAAATTGGCTTGATAATTTTTACGTACTTGTATCCACGGTTTGATTTCGGCTTTCTGAGGATTGATCGTTGTTGAAAATTGAAAAAAAATATTAAAAAATTAAACTCATAAATAAAATATAATCTGACGCAATTGAATACGGGCTGGAAAGAGCCCAGAATTAATGGCTTCTTACAGCCAGCCAGTTTAAAATAATCTTCAACAATTATGTAAAAGCACAACCTTAACCTTAAAGTTGATTCCAACAAAATGGCATCCTTGCCAGTTGGCACTTAGAACCGTATGATAGTCTTTGTTGGGTGAAGGAAACAAAATTTAAAATGTTCACGGTTTGATTTCGGCTTTCTGAGGATTGATCGTTGTTGCGGTATACGACTTTGCTGTTTTTCAGAATCGATGTGTACGGAGCCCAGACTCTGGGGTTGCACTTTCAGTATTGCAAGTATATTTGAGTTATCAAAATCCACAGCTGATTCCGTCCTCAGTACTGCTTTCCTGCCAACACTAGGTCATTAGCGATTATTTTCACGATTTTATCCCCGATCGTAAAGTTTCCCACGTCTATATTGTACCGTAATCTAAATACGTAATCGTTATCTTTTGGCATAGTGAAATGTTTGTGCAAATAATAGTTTGACATCGAACCCAACTTTTGTCCCTTGAAAAGCGCCTCTAACGACCGAAGCATGCCCCGGTGAGCCGAAACCCATGTTTTTGTCTTAGAAGGTGTGTAGTAGGGGGTTCTGAGCTGGTGGAAGGATATGTTGGACGAAATTTTTATCAGTTCAGATCCATCGGGAGTGCTTGTAACATGTTGGCTTTTCTCTTCATCACCTGAGGAATGCGTGTCACTTTGTTCGTTTTCGCATAATATGTGTCATCATCACGCCCCTCCTCGTATTTCCATTTTTTTTATTCACGGGTCCCCATCACTTTTGTCCTTCTCACCATTCAAGACAGATCTAGCGATGCTTTTAACGGTTCAATGAAAGGTTTAAACATTTCTTGAAGATATTCTTCATCGGATTGTTTATCGTTTTTCGTGGTCGCAAACTTTTCTAAGATTACCACGTTTTCATTTATTCTCCATATTTTATCCGGTTTTAATAACCTTAGTTCCTCTTTTTCTCTTACGTTCAAAGTGAAGGACTCTCGTTGTACATAGTTTCAATTCGGACACCTTCCATGTACGCAACGTTTTTAATATTGGTAGATAGCTGTATTAATGTAAACATCACGATCACAATCGTTTTCTTGTAGTGTTGACCTGTACCCTCATGTATTAAGAAGTTAGACATAGCTCGTGGGAACCCGTCCAAACACGAATGCAGAACCTAATGGGAACCTTCAAATACTGATGAACATCTTACAAATGTTTTAAAGATTTTTAGATGTTTCCAGCACGATCTAGAATAGTTTATTATGTGTTTCATGTCATCTTGAAAGAACGTATAGGAAACATTCAAACGTGAACGTGGAGCATGCTAAGAACATTCAAACACAAACGTGGAATGTATCTAAACGTTTTTATAGATGTTTAGATGTTCCCGTCATGATCTACATATGTTTTACTATATGTTTCGTGTTGTGTTTAACGATTAGGTTGTGAGTTGGTGCGATAGTGACGCTTTCGATCAGACGAAGTTGGAGGTAATGATGATGCACACCTAAAGTTACGCGAAATTAAGATTAATATGTCCCGGAAGGCGCGAATTCTTGCGGACAGGGCACGTTCAAAAATTGTGGGTGACATCACTTCCGACGATTCGGGTTGACCAACAGGGGTCCCATGGGGGTAATGACATCACATCCAGTGACATTTTTAAATCATCCTCTTCACGTAATCTAAAATTTGGTGCTTCATCACATAGACTTTACGTAAAATTTGGCATAATTTACACACCTCACAAGTAGTGAGGAGTGGGGCAAAATCTCGAGTGGAGAAAGGCAGCAGCACGTTCTGGGGTAGTCGGGTTATGGGGCCAGAGGGATGGTCCCGTGGGGTAAGGTCAAGAGGGTATCCCAGGGCAAACGTAGATTTTAAATAGAATTTGCTAGAATTTACATGGTTTGGGTTGAAAGTGGGGTCGTCATTGGGGGCGACATCTGGGGTAGGGTTG
The DNA here is from genome assembly GCA_023313725.1 of Lithobius niger. Lineage (NCBI taxonomy): Eukaryota > Metazoa > Arthropoda > Chilopoda > Lithobiomorpha > Lithobiidae > Lithobius > Lithobius niger. Next base: position 44,416 of record JAHWFP010077214.1, read on the forward strand.
GTTTGACCATCTGGTCGGGGAGCACATCGAGGAGCACGACATGGGGGGGTGACATTGGGGACGACATCTGTATGACGTCACTTCCGATTTGGGTGAGTCCATGTGTGTTTCGTAAATAGCCTTTCCCCCAACTAAGGTGCCATAAGTAAATCTACTTATTCTAAAAGAATTGGAAACTGTGCACACGTGTACAGATTTATTGAATTATGTTAAAACAATAAATTATTTACGAAGGGCTGGGTTTGAGTTCATTCCAAACACACTGAGGTAAGAAGATAGCGTTTTCATTGTACAAGGCTAAGTTTTAAAGTTTACTAGTTTCATTTTGCGCTTTGGCAAAAATAATCTTATGAAAATTCAAATTGACTCCATTTTAGGAAACAGTTTACATCCCAAACACGCAGTTTAACATCACAAGAGGGGGGGGGGGGGGATTGAGGCTTAATGGCGCGTCGACAGCTTGAATACTGCATTCCTGGTGGCTTTTAAACACGGCATTACATTTCTTAGTCACTGTTTGAGTTAAGATTAATAAATTCTTTTAAATTCTAAATGAAATTATTACTGGGCTTTGTAGTGACCTGTGGAGCACTCACATTTAAGCAACTGGAAGAAATCGGCAAATTCTACCACCAATCATGTTGCCCGAAAATAATCCAAAAGAAGCTCTTAACAAAATTTAAATTATTTTATAATTTCTAACTGTAATCGAAATTTATCCTACCACCAGCCCATAGTAGAGTTTTGGCAACTTATGAAGTAATAAGGCTGAATCCGTGAATTCCATTACGAGTCATGGCTTCTTAGGATGAAACTAAGCTGGCAGAGCTGACTGCATGCCTTTTTATACCGCAGGCTACGACGGTTACACAATATTTCCTCGAATTTTCGATAAATATGCAACAAGACATCTGTGCACGTGTCTGTTTCCGTTGCCAATTCCATTCATTTTAATCGACATTTGAACCACGTTTTGACCTGGGATGCATTCCGATCCTACAGAATACAATGGGTCAGGATATTCAGATGCCGCTATTTTTGTTTCTGTGCCCATAATTAGCACCAGAAAACTAGTTGCCAAAACTAAACAAGGTCTCAAAATGACCACTCGAACAGTGGCTGTATACCTACAGATCGAAAGTTACAAAATCACCAATACTAAACTGCGTAATAAAACTTGAATTCGAAACTAAGAATACGAAGGCATCAACTTAAAACATCAATTGTTTAGCTTTCTGAGAATTTTATCAGGAATTCTACAAATGTATTGATTTATTAGAAAATATCCCGAATTCTCCGGAAAAAAAAAACTTGTTTGGCAATGACGTGCATATAAACGGCTGTCACCTTGCACAGACTAAGATGAAGTTCGAGCTGTCCAGTTATAATAACTGAATCCGAAGATTCTTAAACAATACATTAACTACTCCAATCAGTGCACTATAGTGAATGGGTAATTGCAATAAAGGGGTTCATCAGTTATACAAAAAACAAGGGATATTGCAAAATTATTAAATGAGGTCTTCTACAACTCTTTGTATGTTTCTAGGTCATTGCCTGTTGTCTTTTATTCCTGCCCATAGTTAAGTTCCCGACGAAATAGGCAATGTATTTGTTTTAGAAAGGTCTGCAGGTACGTAGTGCAGAGGATGAGCTCTATTCAGTGAGCAAATACACTTTAACAACAAGGGGGTGGGGCGGGGTTGAGGTGTACCCCAACCCCACAACTTGGTTTTGAAATTTTGACCTTATAACTTTCATGATAGGTATTCTTTTTATGGTGAAAGATTAAATACAATAAAACTGCAGGTTGTAGATTATTCCCAGATTTAGATAACATTTTTTTGTAGGATACTGTTTCAAAAATACGAAAAACTGGCCGGATGGAAGCTCAGTCAGATTTAGTGGAAAAAGTAAAGAACTTGAAATTTTGGCGTACAAATTTTCAAACTGGGAAAATGCGCACGTCACGAGTTGCTTTCACAGCTTTTCATAGATTGCTTCAATGAGCAACAAAATACAAATTGAGTCAGGTTTGCATTTAACTAGAAAATACCATCTTAGAGCATCGACATTTAAATGTTCCTTTCTGGGCTTTTACTTCACTTCGTAGTCTAAGTCCTATATGGCTTAACACCATTGTAGAAGTCTCGTGTTATTGACAGCCATTTGTTTGAGCCATTGAAGAAGATTGTGGTCTGTCTCAATAAAGGACCTAGTTCAATAAATATAAGGCCGAAGTTTGCAATTGCCTAAACCAAACGTGCTGTACGCGCTTTCGTTTCGCAGTCAGCTTTCGTAAAATTTACAAGCAGGGATGTTTCTTTCTTTCAAAGTCTTGAGAGAGTGCCACGTCCATACCTCTGCTGCTTCTATCACACTATATGGTGAATGTCTTGTAGAAATCTGGAGTTCTAAGCATAGGCTTGGAAAAGAGTGCTGTCTTGAGAGATTCAAACGCTTGTTGTTTTTCGTGTGACCATGCGATTGGATCAGGTTCTGGACTTTTCTAGGAGTAGTGAGAGAAGAATACAGATTGGAATAACCAGCGGATAAAGTGTCAGTAACCCACAAGACCTCGGAAAGAACGAATATATGTCTTAGTCTTGGGTCTACTGAAGTTCTGCACTTTGATGTCTAAGGGAGAGCGAATGCTACTTTCCAGATAGGTCTTTCTGCTGCATGCCACTTGGCTTTTGGAAGTGTATACTGTGAGTCCAGCATCTCTAATTGCTCCCAAGAAAGAGAGAACATTGTGCAAGTGTTCTTCCCATGTTTTACTACCTATGCAGTGCCATTCTGGAGAAGAATGACGAAATCTCCCGTGCATCGTAAGATGCTATTCGTTAAGTTTCTGGCAGTAGAAAGTAGCGTTTTTCACCCCCGTGTTCAAGATGACAGGTTCCTTATTACCAATAGGAGTGGTAATGGAGACTATTGTAGAAGCATGAGAAGTCAAATTGACTTGCCAAAAATCTTGATTCAAGTCAAAAATGGAAATTATTTGCATTTAAGAATACCATATTCCCAACATGTTCATGATGACGGGTTCGTTTTTAACCAAACGGAGTGGTAATAGAGGCTATTCTAGAAGCCCGAGAAGTAAAATTGACTTGTCAAAAATCTCGGTTCAAGTCGAAAATGGAAATGTATTTTCACTTAAGAATACCCTATTTGCAACACCCTTCTGCCCTTCGATTTGGGAATAGAATATTCTTAAGTTTCTGCGTTATCGTTCAACTGTTTGTAGTACGCTACAGGCTGTGGTTTAGCAACTCATTACACACAATGATCATGAGGGTGCCATGAGGGGAAACAGATTCCCTGAGAAGTTCCAACTCTATCTTTCTCTGAACTTCGGCAGTGATTATGTTCTTTTCAGTATACCATGATGGTAATGTTTATTGTGTTAGGTTTGTCATTTTGATATTAATAATAAAAACAATTCGTCACAATAGCAACAGGTCTGGCAAGGACCTTGGGATCACTAACAGCCAGCCCAAATTAAAAACAGAAGATAACCTCACATAAAGATAAAAAGGTATATTGTGTGTAAGAATGTGAGTGTGACCGGGTAAAGTAGAAGAGACACCCAAAACAAGTTCGCAAGTTTTGACCAAGTTTTGCTTTTGACTTGGAGAAATGTCTGCAACTTTTTTGAAGTAGGCCGAAATTTCTTCACTGGTCGAATGTTTTTGAGTTTTTTCCCATTCCGTAGAGAATTGGAATGACTGAAAATCGCTTCACACTCTATGTAGGACTTCATCAGGTTTACAAGCAAAATAGTTTCTCTTTTACAACCACTCAGCAGTTGGTGTCTAAGTTTCGTTTCATAACCACACAAAATTCTTCCCAGAAAACGTCAAGGTTATTTGCTCATTCGTGATAGTTTTAAAATTAAAACCTTGTTGCCTTTCTTGAACTTCCATTCAGTGGCCTTACTGTCGTTGTAGTGTTTGTTTTTCAACTGACTTTTGGAGATATTCTCCCTAGTAGTCTTTCGGGAATACTTAAATCTTTGTGAAAGGTCAAGGATGTATTCCAACACAGTAGGCTGCACTTCCGATTCGACCAATCACTTTTTAGATGTTCTAAGGAATCATGTAGATTGTTCCCAAAGATAAGTTTTGCAGGAGTGAAACCGGTGATCTCATGAGGAGAAGTGCAGAGTGCAAACATACGTCCATAGAGACAATGTTCCCATCTTGTGAGTTCGGAGTGCTGTGAAAACGTTCCACCGAGTTTGACTGTGGCTGACAAACTGAAGAGTTGATAGTCTTTATTCTAATTTTTTCAAAAATAAAGTGGTAAGCTCACTGATGAGACTGTCTAAAACCGTCCAGTATGGCTTGGTAGTAGGACCTCTACGTTTGGTTTCAAAGGTTCGTAGGTTCGATTCCCCGCTCAGGCAGTCTGACATTTAAGTTCAAAAGGCAACGTAAATAGGGTTGCATCTGCATTTATTCAACTGTTCTTGAGCCGTCGACTTGCCATCCGGTTTAGTTTGGTTGCTGGCCTTGTTTGCTTCCCAGCAACATGGAGATGAATATGAACATAAAAAATATAAAACATACAATATTAGTTTCGTACTCAGTTTTTAAAAAATACCACTAGTTTGGTATACAATCAACGTGATTGAAAGACATGTTTTCAGCTTCAGAACTTTTTTAAATGGTGCCGTCAATCGGCACACACGTAACGTAAGACAAAACATTTTTTCTGCCTCGGAAACAGCTTAAAATCTTTGTCTGCCCGTTACTGCAAGTGACGAACGCTATTTAATTTTAGGAAATACTTAAATCCATGGCTCGTCCATTGTGGCCCATTGTCCATGACTAAGGTCGAAATTGGCCAGATCTACCATAAATTCTTCAAAAATTTGGATCACTTTCTTTCATGTTGTAGCCTTCATGATTTTAACCAATTGAAATTTCGAATGTGTGTCAACAATGTTAAGAAACATGTGCCCGTCCATGGAGCTGCAAAAATCCGCATGGACGTGTTCATTCGGCTTTAAGGGGTACTCCCAGTTATGCTTGAGACCCGCAGGTTTCTCGTTTTTGTTTTGTTGACATGTGTCGCATCTTTTAACTTTTTCTCAAGTTGTTCGTTATTTTTGGCCACCAACACTTTCACGTAGCCAAACCTTTAATTTTACCTATGCCACAATGTCCACAGTGCAGGTCTCTTAAAACTTGCCTTTGAAACTGAGCTGGTGTGATTGCTCACGACCCCCAGATAAGCATATCACATTCAATAGATATTTCGTTGCGTCTAATGAAATATGGTTTAATATTTGGATCATTCTTGCTTTCTGGCCAACCGCGTTTAGTATACTTCAAAACTTTAGACAAAATTGTGTCTTTCGAAGTCAAGAATAGGTAATTCTCGATCGTTTGTGCTGCCAAAACCCAAGAGTGCTCCGTTTTTTCCTTAAACTTTTTAATGCTGGGTAAGGGCAGACAAGATAACGCATCAGATGCTAGATTCGTCTTCCACGCTATATCCTGGAACGTATAAATCATAAACATTTAGCATGAGTGCCCAGCATTGCACTCGAGCGGCAGCCATTTGTGGGATACCACATTTGTCACCAAAGATCCACAGTAATACTTTTTGGTCTGACTGGTGAATAAAATGTTGACCATAGAGGTATTCATGAAATCTCTTGACTCCCCAGTAGATGCTCAAGGCTTCCCGATCAAAATGAGAATAGCCCTGTTTGGCAGATGTTAGCTTTCAAGAAGCAATAGCTATGGGGCGATCACATCCGTTTGGCATCACATTCACGAGACAACAGCCTATACCATAGGGGCTCGCGTCACATACTAGTTTAAGCTTAAGTTTAGGGCTGTAATGTACCAAAACCTTAGCTTGCACAAACAGTTTTTTAACAGTTTCAACAGATTTTGAACAGTCGTCCCCTGACTCCCACCTAACCTCTGAGCCTTGTAATAGGGGCCGAAACTTGTGCTAGGTAGGTAAATACTTAGAATATTGATTAATGAAACCCAAAAAAACGTTGTTTCTGGAATATTTGTAAGGTGTGGCACATTTACAATAGCTTCAACCACTTCCGGCAATGTGTGCATACCATCTTTATCGACAATATGGCGTAGGTACTTCAGAATAGGCTTCGATAGCTTGCATTTATTGATTCCAAGACGCAGCCCTAGTTTTGTAAAGCTGTAAGTAACTCGTGCAAAGATTCGTCATGTTGCTGACTTTTTCCCCAGACAAAAATATAGTCATAAAAGGATTGGCACCTCGGAATTTTGACCATAATACCTGCCATTAAGCGCTGGAATATTCCGAGACTGGTAGCCAAACCTAGAGGGACCCTTAACCACTTGAACAGCCCAAGTGGCGTTTATTATTCATGTATCCGGCGAATCTTTATCTAACTCAATTTGTATAAATGCTTCCTTGAGAGTGATTAAGCCGAACGTGTCACAACCAGGCAACTGACTAAATAATTCCGTGGCTGTTGGCACAGGATGATGATCCACTTCAAGCTGAGTATATACAGTAGTGATATAATTTCCAATGATACGCATTTGCCTGTTAGGCTTATGCACAATTACAATTTGACTAGCCCACTGGGGGGGGGGAGATTGAGGATTAATGGCACGTCAACCACTAGGTCATTAGTGTTAGACGGTTTCACTGGCTGTCCCTGTCCCTGCAGCTGTTGCTCTTGGGCAGCTAGTCTCCCCCTTCTCTAACACGGTCTTTAATAGTGCTGGCAAGCTATCGCTCCATTGTTGTCTGTCTGTTGCAAGACATTGCGCTTTGCAAGGCAACCATTGTTGTTGGTTTTATAGTGTTGTTAGTTAGTTGCTTCTGTCCCCTTTAACTGGAAGCTCCTTTTTTGCTGATTCAGGGGTGCAGGCCGCGCCCTTTTCTGTGCTCATGTTCGAGCAGAGTTTTACCTTTTGTAATGGCTGAACTAGCGATCCATGTAAGGAACCCACCTAGCAATGTCGGGCTGACCAAGGACGACGGACTTTCCATATTACCGAACTTCCGTCCCGGTTTGTAGAACACGGCGGCCGCCATTCCGGACTGTCCTGTAAGTCAACCTATTCCATTTCCTAGCCTAATAAGAATCCAAAACATGGTCCTCCTTAGTGCTGCTATTTCTACCAGGCCTGCCCCAAAGTCTTTACGCTGAAGTAAGCTAAACGTTATCACTTGTGAGTGAGCTGTGCAACTTTTCCTTGTACCATATTATGTTTTGGAAACCAGTAATTAAAACCCAGGAGTTATGACAGTCCCCAAATGAAAGTTCCAAGGCGTCATTATTTCCATTTCTAACGTTGCCACTACACTTGCATCGATGAACGCCGTTTTGTCCCGAATATGCCTATCCCCCAAACCATTTCACGAACAAGCTTCCATCAGGAATTATCCCACGAATGGCACGAATGGTTTGGCCACAGGCATCTTCCATCTTCATTCAGACAAACGAAACTATCCAACATCTAGTAAGTTTCAGCCTTACCACCTATGTCACGAAGATTCAAATAACCTGGTGTCCACATTTTTGGTAGCAAGCTTGTTTTATTCCTGTGCTGCGACTTTTCTTAACACTGCCTTCTGCACCGTTTTGGCAGATTGTTTTCATTGCCTTCAGCACATTTCGGTTGCAAGTGTATGATAATTCTTGACGTCTACAACATTTTGGTAGACAAGGTACAATTTTTGTAGCAAATACAAGCCCACCTTTCCTAAATTGTTGCTGTGCCATAAAATTAACGACGCACAAAGCCATTTACCTTAGTAAAAACATTTACATTTTGGTAACATTTACACAGTAGGATGGAAGAATTTGTCGCCCTACGACAATTTTGCGTTCGCTGATTTCAGATGTACTTTCGCAAACACGATCGCTACGTTTACACCCTGTTTGCCTTGACGTTACTGACATTTTGGTAGCGTTTAACCCCCATTATGGGACAAGACTAGCCCCAATACTGCAGCTAACCTAACCCGCAGCTAAACTGAGACAGCCCGCCTCGTAGCGCCTACAGTGAAGAGCTAACCAAAGGTACTTCCTACGGCTTACACGAACTTCATAACCTCATTTAGGTGTTCGTATTTTGTGCTGTACATACCTGTATTTGATACCATGCGTAATCTAGCAATGTTGATTTAATAGTGCACTTATTTTCGTATTCGTAGCTTTATTTACACTTTTGATAATACGTTTTACAATGTTTGTGACGTGTGAATTTGCCTATTTCTGTACTTTCCTTTTCAGAAACCGTATCCTTTGCCAATTACGTAGTATTTATAGAATATTAATGCTGTGTGACATAGGATAATACTAATGCTGTGTGAATAATGTTGCGTGATTTAACCTATGGTGTAACTTATGCCAGTTTACAACACGATTGTGTAGAGCATTAATTAAGTAACGATAAATCAGTGAAGCATTTCGATACTTCCTTGCCCTTAGCTGTGATTTACTGTAAAACAACGTATGGTCTTAGAGTGTTAGATTAACCACGATTTACCGTGAAGCTACGCTTTATGTAAGGTTAGACAACGAATTTGAGGCGCCCTTTTGATAATTTGGCAACACATAACTTAGCCCCCAACGTAACACGATTCCCCTGATAACGTTAGATCTGGACTTTAGCAACCGCAAACCCTTCCTTTTATTGTGTTTGACACACAGTTTTGATTTTCATGGGCATGCTGCGAAAACTTGTTTTCCATATCAACAACCACACTAGTATTTCCCCAAATAGTGAGTTTGCCTGCAACCTAGTCATAACAGCCCAGGTTGCCTTTATGCATTATAACATATTCATTGAAGCTACTCCACGGGATTTTAACGCAGTAGCCCAGTTTTTAAGTGAATTCCTGATTTATCCAATTTATTAACGGATTCTATAGTTTTCATGGTAAACTGGTAAACCTACAAGTTGTAACCTTGTTAATGGTAAATGATAAAACGGGCCCTGCCCCCCACTTCGTGGCGTGAACCCATCGCCCTCCTGTGTTCGTTTTGTATGCATATCGCATATTTTAGCTTTGTGAAACGGCCATTTCGGCAGCCTATGTTGAGTGAATGTCAACATTTTGGGATTTTTCCTTTCTTGCTTGACACGGTTTATGCGTTTTCGCATTTTCTACTTATTTCCGCTGCTCTTTGTATTTTCTTCCGGATTTTCACGATTTCCCTGGGATTTTTCGGCATTTTCCCCTCTAATGCCTCTCTTTCCTTGTTCGTGTGCGTAGCATAGCGTTACGGTGCGCCCATTTACACATTTTACACCTGTATTTGGTGACGACTTTGTATATTAAGTCTTGTTTACTAAACTTTTCCAAATGCGGACCGTAGTGGCCTATGGCCTTAGCCTCGGGGAAAAGGGTGTTTCTCCCACAGGCTGCGCCCTCTACTGGATGGACAGTGGCGCGACCGCAACCATTCTCAACCACATTGACGTACCACATCGGCGAGACCTAACTCGAAAGGTCCGCGTGGAACTGGCCACGACTGGTGCGTCACTATAGGTTACAGTATTGGTGATGTTTGTATTGTGGGTATGACTCCCGATGGGACACAGTATAAGAATCATGCGACACTACGTGATGTCATACTGGTCCCTAATGCTCGGACGAACATCGTTTCTCTTGGTATGCTGTTGCGCTCGGGTTACAACTGTAACACCCGCCGAAGGGAGATCTACGTCCGCACTGACAAGGGGCCTTACCCCCTAAACCTCTTCTTCAAAGAGAAGCGCAACCTCTTCGAGACGTTTGCAGTTCAAAAACCCCTCTCCTTGAGCAACAAGTCAAGATCCGAGGCTCTCCCACCAGTTTCTAGCGACCCTACCACCCATCGAACTGGAGCCGCTGTAACTCGCCTGCCAGAGGAGAGCCACGTCCCTGCACAGGAACCTCCAACACGACCTCAACTGGACTCCAGTGAAGAGGATGATGATCCGGCTAATAGAGACAAAGCTGTTGCCTCAGAGCCTTCGCCTACCTTGGACTTTATCTACGCCCCGCACGAGGCGTGGGCGTTCTGCAAGAACACGGAACCCCGGCCACACGATCGAGATCCCGTAACTTTTAGGGAAGCCACGGAGCACCCCGATAGAGCCGAATGGAAATCCGCCGTCCAGGCTGAACTGGACATGTTAGATGACCTCGCTGTGTGGGAGTTCGTCCCTCGTACCACAGGAAAGAAAATTCTACGCTCCAAGTGGGTTTTCACTAAAAAGTATAACTCCGACGGATCTCTACACAAATACAAGGCCAGACTTGTAGCCTGTGGCTCAAACCAAAGACCAGGCATCAACCTCCTCTACAGTGGTTCCCCCGTTGTCAAGGCACAATCCTTGAAAATTATGCTGAGCCTAGCTGCGTCCAGGTCTAATTCCATACGCTGCTACGATGTAGCTTCGGCCTACATCCGCTCACGGATTGACGTGGAGGCTTACCTGGCGCCACCGGCGGGATGCCCTAGACGGCCCGGAGATGTCATTTGCCACCTTTTAAAAACTTTGTACGGACTTCCTTCCTCCAGACAGTGTTGGTTCTTACATCTCCGTGACACCCTCCTCAAGTGTGGCCTCCGACAACTCCAGAGTGACCCCTGTGTGTTTATCCTCAAGAGGGACACAAGGTTTATTGCAATGTGTGCCCACGTCGACAACTGTCTGTCCAGCGGCAATTACTCACTCATGGACGAGGTTGCAGCAGACATAAACACCTACTTCCCCTTTACCCAGACGTCCAACATACTGTACTTGGGTTACTACCTCGAAGCGAATGAACTTGGGATCTCTTTCTCACAATGGAAATACATCGACCGTGTAGTCGAGGCTCTGCACCTCGAGAATGCCAAACCTGTACACTCTCATAACGCTTGGACGATTTCTCCGAGTCGCCGGCCTGTGACGTGGTGACGTATCAGACAATAATAGGCTCACTGCAGTACATAGCGCAGGGTTCCAGACCGGATATAGCCTTTCCTGTTTGCTCATTATCCCGCTTCTCGCAGTCCCCGAGAGTGATCCACCTAGCAGCGGCGAAAAGGGTGGTAAAGTACCTACGCACAACACGTTCCTACCGGATGATTTATCCTTGGGGAGCTCTTCCGAGCCTCACCAGTTCATCAGATGCTTCATGGAGTACAACGTATGATGGGAAGGGGTTGTCAGGTTTCTTGGTGACTGTTTACGGTGCTCTGGTGTTCTGGAAGTCTAAGAAACAGAGCGTCACATGCTTACGCAGTATGGAGGCAGAACTGGTAGCCGCAACTGAGTGCGCCCAAGAACTATTGTGGACATATGCGCTGATCTCTGAGCTAGGAGCTGCCCATCCTCCCGCCTATCCCCTGCCGCTTACTACTGATAGCCAATCTTTAATTGCCCTCGTTCACAAGCTCGATTTAGGGGCATGATCGAAGCATTACATCAGGAAGGTTTGGTATCTCCGTGATCTCGTAGCGAAGGGAAAGCTCGAATTGTGCTATGTCCCAACTGAGACTCTAATACCAGATGTCATCACCGAGCCTGCTGGTTCTGCCCGGTTGCGCTGTTTTCTACAAGCTTTGTGTTTATTCACGGCTCCTCATACAGTATGAATTATTTATTGATGTTGATTGTTGATTGTGTTTCTTGTGTGTCCCTTGGATTAGCCTCGCTAACAACGTATGTTTAAATTTATTCTATTATTTCCCGTAATAATGCGTTCCGACTGGCGCTTTAATACATAACTCTTACTTACATCTTGATATTGTATTTTCTTTGTGGTTATCTTTTACGGCGCTTATGCTGCCTTCGGCCCGTGTTTGGGCTAAGCTCTGATATCTTGTATTTTGCTATTGTATTTTCCCAAGGTAAAGGACGTGAAATTTATCAGTATGAAAAAGTAAGGAATTGGTGGTACCCCAGTGCACAACACGTTGAATGACGTCTTGAAGTAATTTGCAGGAAACAGAATCAGAGAAGATTTTTAAGTCATCAACATAGCAGGCATTCAGAGAACGAATAATAGAAGGTAAGTCAGAGATGAAAATATTGAACAGGAGAGGACCAAGAACGGAGCCTTGAGTAACACCAGAGGTAACTTGAAACCAAGAAGCGAAGGAACCACGAAGGACGACCCGTTGCCGCCTAAGGAGTAGGTAGGAGTTAAGCCAGAAAATAATGCCAGGAGAAAAACCGAAAGTAGTAAGTTTGGACAAAAGATTAGCATGTGAGACAGTATCGAAAGCTTTACTGAAATCAAAGAAAACAATGTCACATGGTAGACCAACGTCAATAAGCTTGGTAATGGGACCATACGTGCAGAGAAGATTGGTGAGGCAAGAACGTTTAGTTAGGAAACCATGTTGGGTGGCCGGAAGATTATTGCGGTGAGAACATTCATAAAAAAGAACAGAGTAGATTAACCGTTCAAGGATTTTTGAAATGGATGAGAGGAGACTTATAGGTCTGTGATTAGTAACAAGAAAAGGAGAACCTGATTTATGAATTGGAGTGATATGAGTATCCTTCCAGCATGAAGAAAAGGTACTGGAAAGGATCGAATTGGAGAAAATGTGAAACAAGGGGGAGGAAAGAGAACTGGCACAATTACGAAGAAAAATAGGAGGAATGTTATCAGGATCTGAAGAAAAGTCTTCCTTAAGGGATAGGAGAGAGGAAAGAACATCGGTCACACCAAAATGAACAACGCCAGCTGCATGTGGAATAGGATTGCGAGAAAAAGCAGGAAGGAAAGTTGTGGAGAAAAAATGATTTAGCTTGGAACCAATGGTAACATCATCAAGAGAGAAAGTATTGTCATCATTTCTGATAGAGCTTAAAGGGACAGTTTTGTTATCAGTTTTGTTTTGTAAGGTAAGAAAACAGTAATTTCGAGTTGCTTTTGGAACGTTGAATAAGGTTGCTTTCAAACGAAATTTTAGCACGTTTGATTTGCTTGATAACATTCTCTCTAGCTGCGAGGAAGTTTGCCATGTTAGAAGGAGACGGAAAGGAACAAAGCAGACGATACGAACGCTTTTTTTTTTTTTTTTTAAGGAAGCACGAAGCTCTGGTGTGGACCAGTATGAGCGGGAGGAAGAAGGCTTCTTAGCCACAGGAATCAAACGGGAGATAATGGCTTGAAGGAAGGCGGTAAGTATTTGAACGTGTGAGTCAACATCAAGATCGGCAAGTTCAGTAGGCCAATCAATGCAGGAAATAATGTGGTTAATAAGCATGTAGTCAACTGAGCGAAAGTTGTAAGAAGGAGAGGGACTGGCTTTGGTAGAAAAGTCAATATCAAGTGAAAAAGTGAGGACATCATGATTGCCACGCCCAAAGGCAGGTGAGTGAGTGATTGAGGAGAGGTTGAAAGAAGGAAAGTAGATAAGCAAATCAAGTAAACTGGAGCACTGGTTTAAACGATGGCGAGTATGTTTCGTAACGTGTTGTACAAGATTGTGGTCTTGGATAAAGTCCAGAAACTCAAGACTGGCACTTGGATTAAGTTCGGAGGTATTGGCAGTAAGCCAGTTGATATTATGCAGGTTGAAATCCCCCATACAGAAGAAGGAGCACGTTGGGTTGGTGGGCACAGCATTATTAAGCATGGAGAGAAAACTTGGCCAGTGTGTGGGGTAGCCTTTAAATGCAGTTCGGTAGGCGCAACCAATAGAGATATTGTCAGAGGAAGGAATGATGATCGAGCACCACAGCGATTCCCATTCACCGAGGGAGTCGGAGAAAGAGCCACTGAGTGAAGACGGAATATTGCTTTTAATGTATTTGTTTCAGCTTTGTCCAAGTCGCATGACTCCGCCCCAGGGCCTGATGATGTTCACTATCAGCTGATGAAACATCTGCCTCTTGCCTCCCAGCAGTTCAACCGTGTGTGGGCAGAAGGCTCTATTCCGGCAGCGTGGAGGACAGCAGTGGTCATCCCGATTGTGAAACCGGGCAAAGACCCTACTGCTCCTTCCAGTTATCGCCCAATCGCTCTGACTAGCTGTGTCTGTAAACTTATGGAACGGATGGTCAGTGAGAGGTTGGTCTGGGTGCTGGAATCACGCGGATTCTTATCTGCGTCCGAGTGTGGCTTTCAACGTTTTCGGTCAACCATCGATCAGCTGGTTGCCCTTGAATCGGATGTGAGGGAGGCTTTTCGCCTGCGTCAACATCTGGTTCAGGTTTTCTTTGACTTGGAGAAGGCTTATGATACGACCTGGCGTTATGGGATTCTCCGTAATCTCTATAACTGTGGCTTGAGGGGACAGATGCCACTGTTGCTTTCCGCCTACCTCTCAGGCCGTTCTTTTCGTGTTCGTGTCGGGGCGACTCTTTCCCGCCCGTTTGTCTTGGAGAATGGTGTGCCTCAAGGAGGTGTTCTTAGTGTCATCTTGTTTGCTATTGGGATCAACCCCATTGCTCAGCAAGCTGCTGTTCCCCAGTCATTGTTTGTCGATGACTTCGGCCTGCGCTTTCGGGCAGCTCGCATGCAGACCTGCGAGCGGCAGCTACAGCTGGCGATTAACAAAGTCCAGACCTGGGCGGTCAGTAATGGTTTCCGGTTTTCTCCGGACAAGACTGTGTGCATTCACTTTTGCCGCAAACGAACACTGCACCCAGATCCTTGCCTGTACTTGGGGCAGGCGCAGATTCCTGTTGTCCCACAGGCACGTTTCCTGGGTCTGGTGTTCGATTCCAGGTTATCTTGGCTTCCACACTTGCGCCAACTTAAAGACAAGTCTTTGCGGGCACTTCATGGGGTGCCGATCGCACTGCCATGTTGCGCCGCTACAGAGCCCTTGTCCGCAGCAAACTTGATTATGCGTGCATGGTGTATGGTTCGCCTAGTGACTCGACTCTCCAGGTGTTGGACACTGTGCATCACAGTGGCCTGCGTGTGGCGACTGGGGCATTTCGAACTTCTCCAGTGGTCAGCCTCTATGCTGAGGCCTCGGAGCCACCTTTGGCCATTCGTCGGCGGAAGCTGGCCATTCAGTATGCTGTGCGTTTACGTGCTGTGGAATCCAGTCCTGCTTGGTCCATGGTTTTTGGGCCAGACTTGCGAGTCGGTAGACGCAGGGTGGGTAAGGGTGATTTCCGCGGTAGGCTCCAGCAGTCCTGTCAGGAGATAGCCTTTGAAATGCCCACCGTCTTGAGGCTTGGGGGGATGCCAGTGGCCCCTTGGCTTGTCCCAAGTGGCATTTTCATTTTCGCTCTGGCGTCCCTCCCGAAGGGTTCCACTCTACCAGCAAGGTACTTACAGGAGTTCCGGCGGCTGTGTTCTCAGTACGCCGGTTATCAGCGGCTGTTTACTGATGGGTCGAAGTCAGACGCTGGCGTGGCTTGTGCTTGTGTTTGTAAGGGAGTGACGGTTGCCCATCGCCTTCCATCAGGCTATTCTTTGTTTTCTGCAGAGCTTTTGGCTCTTGGTTTGGCGGTGGAATGGATCCTTGGCCTTCAGGGCACGCATTTCATTATCTTTAGCGATTCCATGAGTGCCCTGGAGTCCTTGGCGAATTACAATCCTCGGAACCCCTTGACACAACGTGTCCAAGCTTTGCTTTCCCGCTTGCCTGGCCAGCGGAAAACCGTGCAGAAAAGGGGCCCTTTCTGGCCCTCTCGGAAGGGATCTCAGCCTTGTTCCCTCGGACGCTTTTCCAACTCTGCGTCTGAGGTTACACGCTTTTTGGCAAGCCTCGTGGGATGGACAGGACGGCAATAAATTACGAGCTATTAAAGGCACTGTTGAGGAATGGCACTCGGCGTGTCGCCGCAGTCGCCGTGAGGAGGTGGTGTTGGCCCGTTTGCGCATTGGTCACACTCGACTTACTCACTGTTTCGTTTTGCGGGGGGTTGACCCTCCTGAATATTATTGGCGTCGGCGGCTACTTACGGTCCGGCACTTCCTTGTTGATTGTTGCCATCTTTATGGTTTTCGTCGTCGTTTCCATCTTCCGCATGACATTGTGCGTCAATTGGGCGATAAGTCTGTCCTCCTGTCCGGTGTTTTTCAATTTTTGCAGGAGGTACAGATGTATGACAAGATTTAGATTAGGGGTTTGAATAATATCTCTGTAATGTGTGGTGCAGTGGCAACCCGGACCACTGCACTGTGACTGAGGTTGGCGCTAATGACCAAGCTGTCGACGCGCCTTTAAGCCTCACCCCCCCCCCCCCCTGAGTAAGCGGTCACTGCAGTAGGCAGTATAGCCATTAAGATTAATGGTTGAGACCGGGATAGGTGGATTTCAGAGACGCCAATAATATCAGGAGAAAGTTGCGAGGTGGCAAGTTATCAAGTTTGTTAAAGAGGCCCATAGCATTAAAATACAAGCACGAAAGGCTATGAACAAGGGTTTCAACGGCAGTTGTAGTGATGAATGAAAGTTAGGTTTTGGAAGCCTCCTCCAGAGTTGACCTATGATGACTGCTGCAACAACTACCAACACTTGCATTGTCATTAATGGACTGCTTCTCGGTATCTTCTTGGGGGGGGGGGGTAATCTGAGTTGGGACTTTGCGTTGCATACTTTTGATTTTTCGATAAGTGATATTTTCAGCGGGAAAGGACTGTGGCGACTTAGAGTGGCCGTTTTCTTGAAGCTGTGGAGACGGAGGCATAATGGTTTGACTGTCTTAGTTTCGGTTGCGTTGGATGTTATTTTGAGATCTGGTAGGTTTAGGCCTGCCTAAAAAATGTAACATTTTGGCATCAGGGGGCCAGATATTGGAGCACATGATAATGTCAGTATTTGACTCTGCAGTCATAACAGAAAGAAGAGCAAGTGGGATACCTTGTGCGAAATTAAAAACAATCGACTGTAAAACCTAAAGAATTGCGAATGAGTTGAATTATTGAGTCAGTTGTAGTGTTGGGGTGAAGCCCATTTACAAAAATTTTAACAGTTGGATGTGTGGAGCGAGAAGGTCGTGCGGACATGTTGAGATTAATTTAAGCTGATTGTTGGAGATGGAAAATGAAGTTTTTTTGAGTAAGTTGGTGGAGGTTCAACCAGAGCAGCAGCTTGTCTTAGTTTTCTGTAGTCAGCTTTGGAATAGTAAGTATGGAAACCCGATTCTTCGTTATAAAGGGGTTCAGAAGAAGAGTGCGATGCGGCGACTGGCGCCATCTGTGGAGGTGGAGAGAGACTAAGCAGGCAGTCATTTTGTGAAGCCGAAACAAGACGGGCTGGAGGCACCGTACGCTGAGGAATAATGGTAGTGATGAGTTGATTGCCGCAACAAAAATTCACGGGGAACTCTATGTATAAGCATTAGATTTCGGTGGTTCATTTGATTCAAGAATGGGAATCGGAACATTATTTTTGGAGAAGCGTTCAAGTTGCGCTAAAACAGTTTTGGCAACAGGAAGTGACAACACAAGATGGCGGCCGCCTTCGCAGGGTCGTATCGACTCGATTTCGGGATAAAAATAGGTTCGGTAAGAGATTGCAGGGGTTTAGAACCAGTTTGTAGTCTAATCAAGGAACGGACAGCTGCTGTGAGTCCCTTGACAAATGATTCAAGTAAGGAATACCCCTTAAAACCTGTGCGACGCGCCATTAAGACTCAATCCCCCCCCCCTGTGCGACGACACGATTTCGAATAATCAAACAGTCGGCAACAGGTAAGCATTGGTCACAGAAATAGGTGAAATTCTTGTGTTTATCATTACAGTCAATAACACTTTGAGTAACACTTACACATTCGGCGTGAAAACTAGAGCAGCACAGGTTGCAAACAACGGCTGTGGTCAGGTGGTAGACATCGATAGTGCAAACGGGGCAGGAGCTCAGACTGATGCAACCGCATGCCATGACCAATAGCCATAAAATTGGTAACGAAAGGGAGGATAAAAGTACAATGCAAACTATGTTACTATTCTGTATTATTAAACAGGAGTTAGGAATTTTTTTATTAACAAGCAAGTAATTAGTTTTGTTATGAAAATTCACCTTACAAATTCGTGAACTGCACCTGCTCACTAATGAAGTTAGCTGCAAAAATGTAACTACAATACTAAAAAGTTTTCAAAACTTTAGTTTTACCTATGCCCACAAAAAATAAGTTTTTGCATATTTTTAAATTTCTGTTTGGGCTTATTCTTTGATTTTCATTAACTTTAGAAATAAACAATATTTCGTGACGAGGTTATGTAGACATATTTAATTATATTTTACAACCTTCAAAGTTTTTTAACAGTCAAATGTGCTCAGGGCCACGTGAAACATTCGTGACCAGCTTGTTACAGAGGTTTCCAGTCTGAATTTTCTTTTGCCACTTGTTTTCATATATTGTCTAATCAGCATAAAAAAAAATCTATGACTCGATCGATAATAGTTCGTGTTGTCACCTTAGTAAATTAGTAGTTTTCCCCGTTTATTCAGAAGACAACACAAAAGAGTGAAACAAGCTAAAACCCCGTTTAGGAAGGAAAAAAATTCGCTACCACCAAATAACTCGTAGGAAAACGTTTTTCTAGGATGAAAACTAAGAGTCCTGTTGACCTCCACAGTGGAAGCATGGTGTCCACGCAGCTTTACTGTGAGAATATCTGCTTTTTTATTCCTTACGTCGGGCCAGGTTTAGCCTGAAGAGCTTCCTGGGTTACTCCTGAGTATTGCGAATTAAACCAGCAACCATTGCATCATGCTTCAAAACCCGTAAGCTCGGATCAATAGTCCCAACAACAATATCAATACAATTCAATCGCTAATAAATATATAACAATAACATTCTAGCGAACATATTGGCTACAAAAACAAAATATATAACTGAACAGAAACCGTTTATAAAAAAGCAATAGAGCTTGTATCCCCATACTCACAGCTGTAAAGGTATACGAATAAAAACGGATTAGAGTTCACTGGAACGCAACGAACTATAATTTGAACTCCAGTTCCAGGGAACAAGGATTGTTTTTACTCAGTGGATATATCAGCAAGTGACCGCAGTTTGTGTTTGAAATATCTAATGTGTGTGTGTGTATGTTTGTGTGCACTTAATTTGCATGTTATACAGACTTTTTTTTTAAATATTTGCCTGTCTTTGTTGTTTTGTATTTTAAGTGTGTTTCCTGTGAGTGGCTACATGTGTATTTTGTGTGGATTTATAATTTGTGAAACAAGCATACTCCTAAATAAAAGCATTTTTTTTTGCCTGTGTTTGTATATGTATTTTTCATCTTTTGTAGGCGTTTTGCTGTTTACGGCATCTGGTTTATATGTTTCAGTCATGTATGACATAACCCTCCATTGCGCACTGATTCCATAGATTTACAGTTATGTCGTGCAGACGAAACATACACTACATCATTTAATACCAAAGGGAAATGCTTCCCATACACAGTCCTTGATTTTAGAGTCACAGATCCGATATTATAACCCAAGACACAAGCATCACACACTGTTAAGGATAAAAGAACAGTTCCACAATGATCCTATTGAACGTTATCAGGTTACGCATTCAGGACATACTAGTTTCTCCTGTGTAAAAACGGAAATTTGTGTAATCCGGTTGAGTAAGCTGGTTGTCACCCAGCAGTGTTAAGCCACAAGCTTGTTCATGTGGCCCATGGTTTGAACTACGTTCTATGTAACCCCTTCCACGGTCGCGATACAATTGATTACAATCAGGCACGAATGTTTGCACATTAGGCTTATGATTTTTATACTATTGTTGGTACATTGTGAACGGGCGAGGCCATACCCGTAGCACATGCTACATATACAATTCTCTCTAGGAAATATATTGCACTCTAAAACACTACAATTACACTTACACTTTTTGCAATGGAGGACGCTGCTGTTAGGTAGTTGAATTGACTGTTTGTCCATTCTGACACTAAGTGCGATAAACCCAGCAAGGATCGTGTAGACATTGATTGTTTCTCAACCAATTTTGAAAGCTCTTCTTGATTGTTAAGGGGCACAAACATTGTAATGCACACACAAACGTTTGTTACTGATTCTTATGCACACACATCTGATGATTTTGCTCAGTGCCACCCAAGCCTTTTATATATATAGATAGATAGATTATCTTTAATGGGCAAGGCACTACTCTTCTGGTTAAGCAGTATAGGCAGGGTCAATAAATGACGACAATAAACGGCAAATGCAGCGCCGGATCATGCATTGGCACGCATCAGCACAAAATCATTGCTGGAACAAAAAAAGAAAAAAAAAGTGCAATACTTCAGCCTAGTTGATAGCTACACAGTTCATTAGGACGAAATACACATGCTACCAAATATCAACGAAAACAGCATTGACTTCAGCATCAGTAATGCTAACGAAAACAACATCAATATCATCAATAGCATTCAATAGGCAATGAAAAAAATTCAGAACAGCAATAGATGCCAAAGTCACCATCAGCAATGGTATTGGTCACAAAAACAGTCTCAACATGTCTGACAGCATAAAACAGAATCAATATAGGCCCAAACATAAATTCGGTAATAAAACAGAATCAATATAGGCAACAGTATCGGTAACGAAAACATCAATATTCGTAGCAATATGGTGAGGAAACCTGCAACAATCGTGGCAGCAGTGTTGGTTACATAAAAGCACCGATATCAGTAATAGTATTGGCTACATAAACACCATCAGTATCGTTAATAGTATTGGTAACGAAATACATTAGTATTGACAAACGTATCGGTAACAAAACAGCGTTAATATTACCAACAAATCGGTAAGCAAAACATGGTATGGTAACAACGTTGTAATTGCTACTTTCCTGTTATGGCCAGCAACAGACGTGATTTAAATTAAAGTTTAGAGCTAGACTGGAACCTGTAACTTCCTAGCTAATTATTGTAACCTCCTCTTAATGAATCCCACATGAATAAATGAGTGAGAAAATTAACTGTTCGGATTCAAACTAGTTAACACGACTATCACTGATTAAACTAGGTAAAATTGTGGAACATATTACAAATAATGGTACGAGTTCATTAGCCTTGAGAAACAGACTGTTTAAGTGGGTCATTGGCATGGTTGTTAGCTGGAGTGTTTAATCTGTAAACCATTAATGTACAAAAGAATATATACGATAATCTTACTGAGTATGAAAACGTATTACGACCGCAATATTCTCTGCTAACCTGACTTATCTTCTTTCTATCAGTTACGGCCACCATCATTGATTTATTGTGTTTTTCCTCCCCCACTTCAGCATATTGCTCACCATTGGTTTTTAAACTTATGTTTTTAGATATTATTGGTGCATTCCCTTGTCTTTTTAATAAAGTTTTAGCTGCCACTGAGGAAGACCACCTTTGTGGCAAAAATGGTTACTTTAGCTAAATTATTATGTGAAAATAGAAGGATTCGGCCTTTCACTACCCCTTAAACACCTGTACGAACACTGTAGATATAGTAAATTGTGGAATAACCATTAGTATTATATATTTTGAAAAAAAAAAAACTGCTCTTAGTTTTTAATTTTCTCCTTTTTTCAAATTTTAAAAAAAGGAGAAAATTAAAAACTAAGAGCAGTTTTTTTTTCAAAATATGTAATACTAATGGTTATTCCACAATTCCATAATAATACATAATGTTCTAACACATGTTCATGTTTTTAAATTTTTTTTAGCAATCAAATTTGTATTGCCGGTTATTACGACTTATTGCCGCAACCATTCACCTCTGTTATGTGGAAACGATTACTGCTATAAGGTTTGATTATTAACACATTACATGTTGTAAAATAAATATTAATGCTTCTATGTTCGTATGTGTTTCACTGAAAAGTGTTTGTTTGATATTATATTAACAAAAAGTTATCAGTACCTTGCTGCACACAGGTATGTTAATCAAGAGCTATTGTAAGCAGCAGTACAAGTATGCACAATGAAAACAAAACTACCCCTACAACTTGCTCTTGCTAGACACTGTAATAAAACCTTTTTTTTACATAAACCACTTTTTAACTCGTTTCTAACTCCGTATTGCATGTTCGATTTTGCTGGTTGCAATTTTGCTTTTCATATGTTCCGATTACTCCAGAAAATATAACATAAGCCTTAAATTAGTGGGCAAACACAACCATCAAAACAATGTGTTTTAAATTCATCAAGGACAGAGTCATATTTCACTATATGGATATGGTCATGTGTATGGTCAGTAAAAGTAATCCTCATGTAGACCTTAGTTCGTGGGGGAAAAGTGTTTGGACTCTGATAGGTGATGCTTTTTGAGCAATTTCACCACTCGCTGGTACGCTATTTACTTGTGAGCAACACTCATAATTTAATGTTTCTGGACCATTTTAACAGAGGTTTGGAATTTCCAGCTATTCTGGCAGAAGCCATTTTTCTTGTTGGTATTGCTAGTATTGTGGTGGATAGTAGTAGTGGTGAAATTCGATCAGGGTCAAACTTGGTCAAAGCAACGGGTCAATCGGGTCCTGGTCATGGGTTACTCAGGTAAGCTCAAACAAAGTCAAGGTCTTTTGACCCCGAATTTCTGATACCCTTTTCGTTTCAGAGGGGGGAGGGATTTTTTGTTATATTTTTGTATCCTATTCCAAGGCTGTAGAAAAGGCCATTAGTGCCAGTGAAAAGCCACCATGCACAATTTCCAAATTTCCTTACTTCTCACACATGAACTCGCCGTGAAATTCATACATGACGAGCTACGTAAGTTCCAGGATGGTAAATCTGGTGTAGGTTGGTAAGTCACACGTGACATTGTGAACTCTGAAGTTTGCCTGTATCAAATTTTCAGTGAGGATCTTGAAAGAATCTGCATGCGGTAGAGTGCTGTATTTCACGGATCTTTTCGGACTGGTGCACAGCTTCACTGTTATATGATCCGATTTGGTCTGCAGAGTTTTTCCAAATACCGAGTTGTTATTGAGTTTAAAAAAGGCTTTCTCGAAGATCGTTGTCGCAGTTTGACGGTCTCCATGTTAAAGTCTATGTACGACTATCCATTGTGTTTGACAGAATTTTAGAATTCTGTGTATGCCTTTGAGAACCAAACCCCGTGTAACTGTCAATTCCTGTACTGAATGATGAAGTTCTTCTTTGGTAGCAGGTTGGTAGGGAGCTGGAAGTGGAGGTGATCTTCTTCTGAGACATTTCCAAACCATACAGGTTGTTCATGTCGAAAGTTACCAAGTACAAGCTAGGTATGTGCTCGTTGTTGGTGATTGAATATCTCTTCCCTATAAAAGTCATTCCTCCCTTGATACCCAAATATTGATAAAGTTGTGTTTTCCAGCGAGAGTGAAGCGTTCTAGTTTTGCTGTGTTTTTTTTAGTGCAGTGGCCCAACTAAATTCGGGTGTAGAAACGTAGTAACAGGGTTGCCCTCATTCAGCAAACAGGTCTCCCTGCAAATCTGAAAGATGATGGTCAGTAGACACACGTTGACCATTTGGTATACTCGATAAGATTTGAAAACCTTCTCCTTTAGGAAACTCCAAACAGAGGTGGCGTGATTGTACTCTTTGTCTGGCATGTAGAGTAGAACGCGTCTTTGGAAGGTAATTCCAAGTCTGCAAATACATCCGTTGACCAAACCCAAAAATGCTGGTAGTTACCTTTTGTGTCATTAAATCCGAGATTAAGTCCTTGTTCACTTCCAGTTCGAACCAAGCTGCCGAATCCAGCACAGCTTTCATGAACATGTGTACCAACTTTTACTAATTTCCGATTAGTCACATCATAGATCTTGACTTAAAGTTGAATCATGATTTTCATTTTTGGCTTGGACTTCTTGCTGTTGTTGGTGTTATTATTTGTGTTGTTCTTTGGACACGTTTATATGTACTCTACAGACCAAACCATTTATCCTAGAGATCTGGTTTTTAGCTCATTCGTAAGAGATAATTTCGCAGACGTTCTCTTTACAGAAATAGAAATTTCGATTGGTCATGCCTTTCCAGACTTAAGGTGCCCTGAACGATCAGTTTTATTCTTTTACATTGTTTTAATTCTCTTAAACATTGTATTAGGCCACAATGTCAATCAGCAAATGCACCCACAAGCATAGACTTGAGATTAAACAGATGCTAACAATGATGGTGAGCCAATCATTATCCTTATTACGATTTAGTTTATTAATAAAGGCGGCTGTAACAAAGATTGAACGTCCTACCAAATATTGTTCTTCTTTGAACTGTAAGGTTTGACGTCAACCTTCCATGTTAAAGCCAACATTTTGATACTAGTATCACAGCTGTCAGTGAATATTACTCGATTACATTTGGTATGTAAGCTTTGTTGGACTTGGTGAACAATCGTACTAAAATTCATTAAAGTTCACCATCTGAGGACAGTAGTAGGGCAAATAACGTAAAGCAAAGCATTTTGAGCAACCCTCAGACAAAAACCCCTGCAGATGGACCCCTGAGATAGTCTTCTTTCTACGTGGTTAGACATTTACACATTCATACATACATGTACTCCCCACACACCACGAAAATTGTAGAACAACGTGAGAAAAGGTTGGTTATAAATAATTAAACCATCATGAAACGAGTAGTACTTGGAATATTTTGCCATTCACACACAACCAAAGAAATAGAACTGTTATGTCTAATTACATTGCATAATTTATCTACCACCCTAAGGCCTCAGAAATAAGCTCATGGAGAATATGTCTTTCACTGCTCAATACGAACAAAAAACGTTTGTGAGTATTATGGCACCAATAAAACTCAATAGGACACGTACTCATTCACTAGAGTGGCTACTCGAGCGAAATAATTCTGAGCATACCCATCGCACAAAGGTTACCTACAGCCGGAATTGTGTGCATATTATAACAATGACAGCTATACACTTCGAAAACCAAGTATGAGCTAGGCATTTCATTATACTAAAAATAATATCTATTTGAGTATATTTTTACAGGTTTTTTTTTTTGCAGCGGTGTTGCTGGTTGGTTAACCGTGAGCATATTTTTACGGAGGTGCAGAGCCGACCAGAAGTCCGATGGGGCTCCAAATTTTCGGCGAAGGGGGGAGCCATCCTAATTTTTCCATTTTCCGACACAAATCGTTACATCTATAGCGTAAACCCTAGTCGTTATCCTGACTATAAAAGGTACATAGTTATCCTTCTATACCTTGGGATAACTCCCACGGTTTTTTTTAGGACAGGGAGGGAGGCAATCCTAATTCTTCCATTTCCCGACACAAATGGTTACATCTATAGCGTAAACCCTAAAAACTAAACCCTATTTGTTATCCTGACTATAAAAGGTACATAGATAGCCTTCTAGAGCTTGGGATAACTCCCACGTTTTTTTCGGACAAGGAAGGGGAGGGGAGCAATCTTAATTCTTCCATTTCCCGATACAAATGGTTACATCTATGGTGTAAACCCTACAAACTAAACCCTAGTCGTTATCCTGACCATAAAAGGTACATAGTTAGCCTTCTATAGCTTGGGAAAACTCCCACGTTTTTTAAAATAAAAATAACAAAATCGTATTCTAAAACTTATTTTAACAATTTGGTTATATAAATAAATTAAATAAATAAAAAAGGTTGTACTTACACTTGGCTTGATCCGTGCCCGTTGAATTTTTTTCGCAAATAGCAAGTCAACTGCGATGCGCCGCTTATAAAGGGTTTGACAGTATGTTTAATTTGCACACAAATAGTTAGCCAAGCCAACCAAAAATACGCTAAAATTTTTGTTAAATTGTGTTTGTACTAAGTTATATAGCGAGCTGTGTATTAGTTTATTACTGCACAGGGTGTTTAAAAAAAAAATGCTACACGTCGATGTCGAATTTTTCTAAGTCCAACAACCATTCCCATCGCTATAACCCTTATACTTGACCTTAGTAAAGAAATCATGAAAGTTATTCTGACTTCAGGAAAGAAAGCTTTTCTTTGCTTTTCAAATAAGAACGCAAAAGGTAACAACAGCATGTGACAACCCTGGTTCAATAGGGTTGCAATATCCTGGGCTGGTTGAACGTATAACAAATCCCGTACTATACCCCACACACTAAAGCCCATAGGTGTCAGATCGCACAATCGCGAGGGCCAGTCCATAGCACCACTTCTACCAATCCTGCTGTTGGGAAATTGGTCATCAAGAAGGTCTCGCACCTGTGTTGCACAGTGCGGTGATGCACCATCTTGTTTGAAAATAATATCTGCGGGACACTTTTCCCGTAAAGCTGGCAGAATCCTGTCTTCTAGCAGTGAGCACGTCTGAAGCAAATGTTGGTGTGTTGTTTCATAAAGACTTAATTGCAACTAAATACTGTTGTTTTTTTTAGACATTTTCTTTAAAAAATTTGTTCAGAAACTTAATCACTATTCCAGAAAACAGGAATCCTTCCAGATCTGTACAATTTTTTTTGTAAATCAAGTTAATTTACTCAGGTTAAAACTAAAAATAATTTGCATCAAAACAACTTGGAGACAATTTGGACAGAACAGCCTACCAAACAAATTGCCAATTAAATTTTCACTTTTGCCAATTATGTAAATTTTCGCGAAGCCTTTTTTTTTGCTCAGTACGGCCCTGAGCTGCCAAAGGCTGTGAGCTAACGTATTTCCATTACCAGTCGCGTGCATCCAAGGCCAACAGGGCAGTTACGAAAAATGATCAGGGGCAGTGTGTAACTTGACCGTGCTCAGTGTTGGAAAAACTTTACTTTCCAGCTGACTGAATGATTAAAGACGGGAAAGCCAAAGGCTCACAACAAATAACTAAATACAGATGCAAACCTATTTACGTTGTCTTTTGTACTTATATGTAAGACTGCCTGAGTGGGGAATCGAACCCAGGACCTTTGAAACCAAAGGCCGAGGTCTACCGCTGAGCCATACTGACACGGCCTTTTTTTTTTTTTTAAAGGA